>JAOTRS010000011.1:705869-718140 GCA_028565755.1 Dinotopterus cunningtoni | reverse complement strand
TCTAAGGACCTTCCCAGAGGTACAGTATCACTTGCGTAAAAATAAGCTGATTACATGATCTGATCAATTGTAAACACTTTTTTTTTTCCCTACACATTTAATCCTTTGCCGCTATGTCCTTTCAAGACCTGAAACTGTTTTTCCTCTTTGGATTTGGTGAAAGCCCGCATGTTGTGACTCTGTCCTGTCCCCCCGCCCAGCTGTGGAAATTCTCGCTGACATCATCCAGAACAGCATGCTGGGGGAAGCCGAGATCGAGCGTGAGCGTGGAGTCATCCTTCGAGAGATGCAGGAAGTGGAGACCAACCTCCAGGAAGTTGTCTTCGACTATCTGCATGCTACGGCGTACCAGGACACAGCTTTAGGAAGAACCATTCTTGGACCTGCAGAGAACATCAGGTCCATATGGAATGCTATGGTGCTGAGAAATAAGTGTCTCTTTTTGTAGCATTTATAGTTAACCGTGACTGGTGTGTTTTACAGAACTATAAACCGAGCGGATCTTGTGGAGTATATTACAACTCACTACAAGGGGCCAAGGATCATTCTGGCTGCAGCTGGAGGTAAACACATACCTGTACGTTTTCATACCTACAGAAAGAAGGCTTTTGTGTGCAATTCAGTTGTGATTTTTTTTTTTTGTTTTCTCAGGAGTGTCCCACAGCGAACTAATAGATTTAGCTAAATACCACTTTGGAAAGCTGCCAGCCAGGTTCAGGGACGAGGCTCCAGCGTTACCGCCTTGTAAATTCACTGGAAGTGAGGTAATCGGATGCTGATTTTTATATATATTAAAACAGGCACTTTTTTTTCTTTTAAATGAGTCGTGTGTAAATGTTTGTGTAAAAAAAGATTGCTGGCTGATTTAAGGTTCAGAAAGGCTTTTTTTTTTTGCTCATGCGTTTTGTTGAACATCAGTCACTAAATAGTATATGATATCTAACGTTGGAAAGTTTTTTTAATTTTTTTAAATATCGTACACGTTGTAGTAATTTGTGTTAAGCCGCTTCTACCATTTTATCATTTGATTTTTTTTTTTCTTTTTACAGATTCGAGTCAGGGATAATAAGATGCCATTGGCTCACATAGCAATTGCAGTCGAGGCGGTGGGTTGGTCTCACCCTGACACCATCCCTCTCATGGTGGCCAACACGCTTATCGGGAACTGGGACCGGTCTTTCGGTGGCGGAGTGGTCAGTATTACTACCTTGCCATGGTTTAGGATTAGAAAAACATGAGAGCTTGTTGGATTGTCTTGAATTTAATATTGTTTTTCCTCAGAATCTGTCCAGTAGACTGGCTCAGATGGCATGCCAGGGAAACCTGTGCCACAGCTTCCAATCGTTTAACACCTGCTACACGGACACCGGGCTGTGGGGAATCTACACCGTCTGTGAACCGAACACCATCAGCGACATGGTGCACTTCACACAGCTGGAGTGGTGAGTTACACATACAGTGTTCTGAGTATCAGTTACATACGTGGATATAAACATCTTGTGTGAATGTGTGTGTCGTGTTGGTAGGATGGCCCTGTGCACCAGTGTAACGGAGAGCGAAGTAGCGAGAGCTAAGAATCTCCTGAAGACCAATATGCTGCTTCACTTAGACGGTAAGTCTGAGATTATACGAATGACAATTATACAAAAGCTTAAACGGGTTCTGAAAAGATGAAGAAACTTGGAGACCTGTGTGCAGATTATAATGTATAATTGTGTTTATTTTTTTTAAACCAAAAAAACCCCTAAAACATTAGGTTCGACACCCATCTGTGAGGACATCGGGAGACAGATGTTGTGCTACGGGCGAAGGATTCCGCTGCATGAACTGGAGGCTAGAATAGATGTAAGACTACATGCTTGTACTAACGTTGTACTAACACTTTCCTTCCTGAAAATAATGCTGTTAAATTTGAACAAGTATAAAGCGTCTTGTTCTTTTCCCCGGTCTGTTTACACCAAGGCCATTGATGCGAACACCATCAAGGAAGTGTGTACTAAATATATTTACAACAAAGCTCCAGCGATTGCAGCTGTGGGTACGTACCACCTCATTCTGTACAATACAAATTTACTTTACTGACGTGCACCCCTCCTGTTTTTGTTAGCAGAACCAGTTTCATCCTAAATGACTGGATAGAGAGATGGGCTATAGATATGTAGCTCACTGTATTTGTATGTCTAGTTACTGAGTTCTGATTAATCAATAAGTGAATATGATGTGTTTCAGGGCCTATTGACCAGCTTGCAGACTACAACCAGATCAAAAGTGGGATGTGCTGGCTGAGAACCTGAGAGACCAGGACACACAGATTACAAACTATTTATTAAGTCTGTGCAATTTTTTTTTTATTATAAAATAAAGAACACAATAACATTAAAAGAACATGAGGCTAAGTGTGTCTGTGTGAGAACGGTTGTTTCTTGCACTTTATGCGGTCATTTTTTACTCTTGCCAGAGACTTGCTCCTGGGCAGCTTTCTTTGCTTTAATCATTTCCACAAGTTCCTGTGAGGGACAAACAATTATTTAGAAAGTTATTACAAGTCTAATTATTACAGCATGACTCGTTCATGGACCGAGTCTCGGTCTAAACAGTTTAAAGCACCTACTTTGTATCTCTTCATACAGTCTTTCTTGGTACGTCCAGGCACAGTTGCGGCGATTTTGTCCCACCTCTCCGGTGTGTTCACGGGGTAGGTCTTCAGCGCCTGCTCTAGGAGCTTCTGCTCCTCTGTAGTCCAGGGAGCAGGATTAGTGTCACTGGCTGATCCTAATAAGACAGAAAAAGGATTCATTAATCTAAATGATATTCATTTACAGCAATGTGTAAACTTGAAAGAGAAGCAAAGATAGGATCAAGAAGTACCGAAGAGTTCCTCACCTTCAAACCTCTCAGAAGGCATGGCATTGTCTACAGTTGGAGGAACGACCGAATGCTCCTTCTTAAACTTCTCAAAAGCCTTCTTGTTCACTTCTTCCTTTTGGTGAGGGTCTAAAAGTTAAAAAGTAAGAAAAAAATAAAAATTAAACATATGGACAGATCATATTTATAAAACAGTGAGCGCCACTTATGCAACTGGAACCCACCAAGTTTCTGTAGAGTCTTCGCTTTATTGATGACGTCTTTGGCGGTTCTTTTGATGCCACTACTTGAGTGCAAGTTCATGTAGTTGGCGATTACTTCCCATCTACGGAACAGGACAGAGCAGAACCGTATGTATCACACTGCAACAACAGGACTATAGGACTGCATAATTGATGAAGTGTCTAAACATCTCACCTGGCGTTTGTTCCAGCAGGAAACAGGTTAACAGCTTTGATAAGCAGCTGTAGATCCTCCTCGTTCCAGCCTTTACCCACTCCGCTTCCGGCGTTGGCGTTTTCTGAGCTGCGCGCCACCTGCTGCGTCTTGACCTCGGCTTCTCGCTCACGCTGCAGCTGCTCGTTCACTTCCTGCACCTACGCGATGAACACACTCAAAGTGAAACCTTAGTTGTATTCACGTGCAGTTTTGCGGCCAAAAGTTCATGTAGGCGGAAGTTAAAGATCAATCTCAGTTTTCCAGAACTCAACACACAATTCAGGTTATTTCATTTGGCAAGTCTGACTAAAGTTGATGTTCTCTTTGAACAATCTGGAAGATTCCAGAAATTAATTTAATGACTTTCAGAAGATTCTGACTTCTCATTTCCTATGCACACGTGGCTTGTATTAAAGTCAGTGCTATCTTGTTACCTTCTTTATAGCTTGTGAGGATCCAAAGCATCTACGCCAGGACCTCAGAAAAAAAATAATCACCTACACCAGCTTGGTTCCTCCTTTCTAAACAATTTGCAAACAGCTAAACCTATGACGAACATCGTAACAAATGATTCTATGCAGATAGAAGATGTTTGGAATCAACAGATGTTGAATTGTTCATGGATTAACTCTCACAAAAAAAAAAAAAAGGATTGATGCAAAGGTTCAAGTGAACACCAAGGGAAACAACAGGACTTGGTAAAGGAGCTGGAGGCAGCAGGCCCCTCATCATCCTATTTTTGTACAAAGAAGAAGCCCTACTCGAGGCCTGGGAGTTTGTGGAAGCCCACCAGCCTTTTGAAGGACTGTTCTCTGGTTAGATAGAACCAAAGTCAAGGCAAAGGTATGGTCAAAAATATCAGCACTGGGTCACAACTCTGGACCATGGTGTTGAACGGAACATGTGCAGGTGTTTTGTTGAGAAAAGGGACAGGTGGACTTTAGAGAGTAGATGAGAAAGGAGAATTATCTAGAAATACTGAAGGAAGACATCAGCAGGAAAGTAAGAAGCTGGTCACAGCGCAGTCTTTAGCAGGACAATGATCCTAAGCAAAACAAGTGTTGGAGTGACGTCGCAAGGCCCTGACCTGAAATTTAAAGAAAATGTGTGGATTGAACATGGAAGTTTGAATGAGGAGGTTTAAAACCCTGACTGAGTTTTTTTTCCCCTCCTGTCAGGAGGAAGGGGTAAAGCATTGATAGATTGATGAGTACAAGAGTTCAATTCAAGTTCAAGAGATTTAAAGGGAACATCAAAAACTGTCAATGTGTCTGGAAACTTCTGACCCCCAGAAAACCTGATCTAGTAAATAAAAGCAGATATAAATCTCCATCTTAGCTATTATTTTAAAACAACCTTAGGGGAGCTCTTAAGAAAATATGTTTTGCTGCACATTTATATAAATGTGATTTGTTCTGCGACTTATGATTAAACGGGAGCACAGAGTCGTGACAAAAAATGGACATTTGTGTAACTTGCCTGTTTTTCTATGGCAGCTCTGTTCTGCTCTTTGCTCCCTGAAGCTAATAGTTCATTTAACGTCTGTAAGCTAGAAAAAAGGAAAATTTAATTGCACACATGTGATCAGTCTTTAGACCACAGTCAAAAGAAAAATTAAAATCTCTTCATCATAAAGAATATTATTAAACAGCATTACCTTAAAAGCTCTAGTCGATCACATAGCTTCTCCACGTCTTCCATCATTTTTACACTCTCCACCTCACTATCCACAAAGTAATTACAGTTCTGGAAAACAAAGAAAGCACCAGTTAATCCTGCAATATGAAAACATAACTTTAAAAGTGGCAATCTGCAAAGTCCAAGCAACTTTAACATAAGAGTTTTATCAACATCCTGACAGAGCACAGGATAATTATAATAAAAATTTAAATTAACTCCTTCCCATGCACGACCACACCCCCAACTTATCACACAAAATTCAGTTCTAAAAATGCTTTTTTTGGTCGTGTGTCAATCCGTTTAATAATTACTGAGATTTAGAGTTAGTAATAACACCAACTTTGTAATGAAAGTAAGTCCACTTTGTGTTTGAACCCTTTACAAGACATCTGGCAGCTAAAATCGAGATCTCTCAAACCTTGCACGTTGTCCTGAGTTTCTGTCTCTCTTTCTTGATTGCTTTCTTCTGTGCTTCTTTCTCTTTCTTGGCCTGCTGGGCCGCCTGTTTGGCCTCCTCTTCTTCCTTCTCCCTGGCCAAGCGAGCTGCTTCCATCTCAGCCTGTCGAGCCTGCAGTGCAGCAAATACACACACACATTCCATAAAATGTACATTCTATATTTCATTTATCGTGTATCATCTTTACCACAGAACACAAGTTTGAAGTCCTTAAAATAACCAGAAAAATCTCAATTTCTACTTTTCTAGGTGTTACAATATTTCTAAACCAATCAATCTTTCTCAATTGTTTACAACTAAAAACCTCTTCAAGAGATAAATAAGGCATGATAATAATAGTCAGATTTTCACTTTAACTGACCCGTTCTTTTTCTTCTTGCTCCTTCTTTTTAGCTTCAGCTTTGGCCTTCTTCTCCGATTCCTTCCTGGCTTTCTCCTCCTCCTTAAACTTCTTTATCCTCGGGTCACAGCTGTAGGCTGTATCTACAACAGCAGCTCAAAAATTATATACTGCCAATACAGTATAGTGTAAACATAGTGAGCTGTCCTGATCATGCTGATGATAGTGATTATGATTAAAAAATTTCTAAGAATTGAAAAAAAAATGTCTTTCATAAAAAATGTCTTTCATGTATTCAGCAACTAAAACATTGAACATTTCTCTTTTTTTAGAGCTTTTAAACAAATTAAACCGAACAACCCTTCCTTTCATGTAGACAGTTGTTTTTCTGGATGTTATCAGCCAGTGATGTTATATGAAACAGAATTGAAATGAAACTACCATTCTTTGGCCATGTTTTCCTTCAAGTTTTTTTCTTTCACTTCATGCCACCAATCATGATTCACAGCTGTATGCCCTGCTATATTTGGCAGCCATGTTGATTTAAACAAGACAGATGTTCAAGTCAGGTGATTACAGCAGCTTCAAGAATAAGATGCTAAACTGGCCGTACCAACGAGAGTTCGTATCCTGTTCATTTCTTCTTTTTTCCTTTGAGCTCGTGATGCACGGTTCTGCTTCTCAATCCATCTTCGTTCATCTCGGCTTAAAAAAACAAACAAACAAACAAAAAAACACTACATTTTCATACTTGTGTTGCGTTATAAATTATAGCTTGTAAGATGCAAAACAATATTATTACCATTCAGCTTTTTCTTTCTCTTCTTCGTCCAAGTATGAAAACTCTCTCCATGAATCAAAGTTGTACCTTAAAAGATCGAAATAAAATTGGAAATTAACACAGGCACTGACATCAGCTCCAATGTGGAAAATGTGCAATGAGAATAAACTGCTTAAAAACACTGGCTGAATGTTTTGCGCAATATTTCTCCGTAGCACACATATCTATTGCTGCTCAGGTGGTGCAAAAAAACTGGACATTGTCTTTTTAGCTGCCTAACATTGGAATAATGACAAGGACAGTATTTTGCCTTTTGTGAACTTTTTTGGTTCCTTTTAATGACCCACAGTTTACGATTTCTTTAAACCCTGACCAATAGAAAAAAAATACAATACAAGGGTGAAAAACAGGAAATGTATTTTCCTCATGGTTTATGTTTGCAAACATACACTGAAGACTAAGAATGACTTAGTCTGCATAATACGTAACCTTCAAACTAGTTGGGCTTTATTAATTCTTCACACATAACTAATCTGCTGGGATTGCGCTGCAATAACTGTTTAAATAAAACAGACAAAGCATGTCTTATTAATGATGATTAATTGAGTTTTAATTGTTAATGTTTTTGACTATCGGTTTTAAAAAATGTAAATAAAAAATGGAAACATGGACCGGGGAATGATTTCCGTCGTATTAAAGAAAAAAAATCTCTTTTGACATTTAAATCACATACTGTATTAAACACTTACCAAAAAGAATAGAAATTATCCACTTCCTCAAACGATGACTGCAGGGTCCCAAAGTTTGGGACGTGTTTTTTAGTGGACCACCTGTCAATCACATGAAAAATGCAGTTCAATGCTCTGAATGACGACATATCACAATTTAAAACAAAGCAAAAAAAATGTAAAGAGGTACCACAATACCAATCACCAACTGATTGATACCAATTTCTTTAAAAAAATTACATAAATAAAAACAAATAACTTGCACGGTCACATCCTTTTCCCTGGCTGGTATTCAGTGATGTTCAGGACAGAAAGGTGATTCGGACTCACTGACCTGGCATTGCGCTCAAACACAGGAGCAAAAACTTCAAAGAATTTCTCTTTGCCTTCAGCCTTGGAGGGCACGGTGTTGTCAAAGGTGGGGTCCACACTGTCAAACGCCCGTCTCTTTACTGGGTCCGACAGAATCTCTATTGCTGGAGTTACATCACATTCACAAACCCATGTGAGATATAGAACTTCAGATTGAGTGGTGTGTGTGTGTGTGTGTGTGTGTGTGTGTGTAAGACTTACCTTTAGTTATGCAGGTGAAATAATCATTATCTCCCTTGACGATCTGCTCGCCTGCTGCTTTTCTCTTGTCTGGGTGATGTTTCAGCACCATTGCTTTATCTATAGAGAAACAACCAATAACACCATAGAGAACTTATTACTCAAAAAAATTCAAAGTTGTGAATGAATTAGGCTATTCTAGAATGTGTGTATTATAGGACAAATGCAGGGTGTTTGTCAAAAAGAGAGGGAGAGAGTGTGTCTTTGTGCAGAAGAGTAGCAACTTACGCGCAGCTTTAATCTGCTTCTGGGTGGCCTTGTACCTCATGTGAGCTAAACCCAGTACAGCATAGTGATCCTGGTTCTGTTCAAGAAAAAGAGAAAATCAGAGTAAATACAACCGTACAGGCGACAAGACACACAGGAGAGCATCGAACTGACAGATCAATCGCTGACATCTGCAGGACATCCAGATTTACTACAGCAACAACACTGGCTCTTTAATGATCTGTCTATCAGAGATACAGAAATACTCACATTTATCTTTTATTCAGCTTGAATTATTCAACTGTTATATCTATTTTAAATTAAACCAGTACATCACATCACAAGTTATTTATCTTCACATATCATGGCAGCACCTTCCAGTCTTTGGGGTCCAGTGTTTTTAGCAGAGGATACTCCTCAATCTGGAGCTCCTCATCTGCTTCTTCCTCAGATAGCTCCTCTTCCTCCTCCAGCTCCTGGAACGAAGCCGAGACATTTCGATCCCTGCGCTTCAGAAAGGCTTCAAACCAGCGGCCGACAGGCTCCACCTGAACCTGCACAGACACTGCAAGTGTGTGTGTGTGAGAGAGAGAGATAGAAAAGAGAGGGATACCCCAACAGTTAAAGGGACAATTTTATGAATATGAACATATATAATAGAATAGAATAGAATGGAAAAGAACATATGAATCTTGCTCTAATTATAACAATATTATTAAAGAACTACAGAGCGAGCATCAGAGAGAGAGAGAGTGCACAGGAAAGAAAGAGAACTAGAGAGTGAGAAAAAGGAAACGGTAATGAGAAAGAACGAAAGAAAGAGAGAGCAAAAAATGGAGCGGGAGAACAAGTGAGAGAAAGCAAATGCAAGCAAGTTAAAGACAGCAAGAAGGAATGAGAAAGACTTGACTTTTATGCTTTATATTAGCAAGTGTAATTTTTTTACAGTACTATATACCTAAATTTAGACAATTCTATATTCATTTTTTTATATTAAGTTCACAAGCACACTGAAGTTTGTTTTGTTGGTGGGTTTGTGATGTATAACTGCTCCTGTCTTTTCGTCCTCAGTCTTGCTGTAGTGTCCTGTACTTCATCATCTGCCAGTATACTTTTCCTTTTGCACATCAGTGGAGACTTTAAGAATGGCATCACTGTTAGTGTTAATGCCTGTAGAGACCTTTGGTTTAATACTTGGCTGTTTTCTGAGTCGCCGATGTTCATGTTCAAACACTTGGAGCAGTGTTTGTTTCAGTGGAGCTCTGACTCTACTTGAAGCATGTCACTGCTCTGGGATTCATTTACCCTCAGGCTCACCGCTCCACATGCTGCTGCTGTCGAAGCCCTGAGGAGTCGCCCCTTGAACTCTCACCGTGTGGACAGCACAGCCTTTATGCCCACACTAAAAATCATCACAGGCAATCTGTGGTAGCACATAAGGTATCGCTGCTGTCTCCGTCGTTGTGTTTAAAATTAACATTCAGTGCCCTTACCTGGTTATTTAAAACCATTAGAACTTGTCTATGAAAAGATGATGTTTCAAATTTTATATCCAAGTAGGATAGTTTTCATAGGACTGGTGAACTGTTTCATGGTGAAAAACTACTCTATCTGCCACTGGAACTTTTTTAAAAATAGAGGGATATTAAACATAGTCTTTCGAAGAATATAATGGCAAGATGCCAAACATTCGTCCACGCTTTTTTTTCCAAACTCAGTGCATGTGCAGAGAGAGAGAGAGAGAGAGAGAGAGAGAGAGAAAGAGACTCACAGTAACATTTCAGAGGAGTAACTCCATATTATTTGAGCAGTTTATAGTAGTAGTTACAGAACAAATATTAGTTTGAGCAAAACGAAAATTAGTCAAAATCTGGCCAGATTAAGCCTCTAATAATTAAGCAGGTGAAGTTTAATGAGATTTAAACAATATTTTTTAATTGTGGAACCCCAAATGTGCTTGAAGTCAAGTTTGTAAAAAAAAAAAATTAAATATCAAAAGCTGAACAGTGAGGAGGCTGCAGTTACTGTTCCACCGTTGTCCAGTCTAGGTTTAACGAAGCAATAATGTCAAGCAGGTCTTTCTGTCATATTTACTAAGTGGGAATGGAAATCATCAGGGACCATCTGATACAATATTATCAATTTGATTCAATGTTAAATTTTTTCCAATTTTGTTACAATTGTAAGATCATTAAACTTGAAATAAAAAAAAAAAGTTGTATGTCTTTATTTAACAGTTTCAAAACTGAATTTAACATGAGTAATTAGATGTAGCTCATTCCTTTTAACATTAGTTTTCTCTTTTAAAAATCAAGTGCAGCATTTAAAAAATAAAAAATTAACTTCAAATAAAGAGTTTACAATTTAACTTAAAATTAAACAAAAAGCTAAATTTTAATTGAGCAGCACGTACCTCTGTCATCCACCTTAATTATTTTTTCTATGCAAACATGCCAGTGTGGTAGTTTAGAGTACAGCATCTGTAGTTTTATAAAGAAACCGTTCAAAAGCCTCCAAAGTCTTGAGCGTGTGTGGCCTCTAATGCACAGCTATCTGAGGCCAATCAAAGGATTTTTAATTTGCACAAATTTTGATAACGTAATACCATAAAAAAAACATGTGGAAACTGATCATGTCCAAGCCTAGTCAGTCATTGACGATTCAATTCCAGTCACTGGCCGATTGACCGGTGCCTCTATACTAAGAATGTAAAAAATTTTTTAATCTATTTTGGAATTACTGGGCCGATACAGGAATCTAATTGTAAAAATTAATTGTAATTCATACTTGAAAGCAATGTGTAGCCTTACAAGCTCTACACGGTGGTATTAGTATGCTTGCTGAGGGCAGAGTGGATGTGTTATGGGGCTAAAACATGACAGACAGGAGGTGAATACCAACACAAACAAGCGGTCTGGGCCAGAGACCAGACCGCTTCAGAGACAACGTTCGTCAAGCAAGGTTCCTACTTCATGTAATGCACTTTTGTCTTGCAAGGCCATGGCTTAAAGCATTCATTTTAAACCCTTTTTACACACTTCAGCATGTTGTTTATGGTAGTGAAAAATATGAAAAGTTTCTATTGCACCTTTAATGTGGAGATACAGTAATCCTGAATAAATAATATTTAATGTGTATTTGGAGTTAACTCTACTCCTGATTACTGTGTACTGGACAAGTAGTGCACTAGATGGAGTGCACTTGTTCAGAGCAGTTTGGGTTTAAACCACAAGTCTGTGTGTGTGTACGTGTACAGACAGTTTGCGGTGTAGATAATGCTGGAATGCTGTCAGGTTTGGACAGTGTGAATAAGGTAGATCAGTCTCACATGTACACAAGACCTGTAGCACTGCTGAGCTCACGGCTAGCAAGCTAGGTGCTAAAGTGCGTGTCATACAGCATACACTCTCTCTCTCTCTCGGTTTAGCACATTATTGTGATTTGTCTTACCGGCGGTGGTGTTACACACCAGTGTAACCTGTCCTTCCTGCGCCTCTTTCAGCATGCTCAGTCCCTCACACGCCACCATAAGAGTCAGGAGTTATCTCAGCGTTATGACTACTCCGTTCGCGGTGCCGGGAAGTGCTCGCCTCCCACATGGGCCTGTTGCTGCAGCGGTCCCTCACTCACACGCTGCCGCAGCTCTACCGGCCAGCCTGCGCCGTGCCACGCCGATTTCCTTCCGGACACGCGCTGTGCTCACAACATTGGTTCCGCCTACAAAATGCTTCCTTTTTGACTAGACGTCAAAACTCGTAATTGACAAAAAAAAAAAATCTGTATCTATGTATTCTTACAAAATACATAGCTTTTAAACTCGGAATTTCTACTTGATTGCTCTGATTTTACCAAGTGATGTGAAGCAAACATGGCCGCTTACAGCACCAACAGTAAACACATTCAAACAACTTTTATTCTGCACACAAGCTTTATGTATATAAATATAATCAATATACAGACATGTTCACTTAATACATATATAGAACTGACTATTAAGTTCACTTTCCCCACCTATATGATAATGAGTTCAGTTTTTAGTCAGGGTTTCTTTCTCATGTCTTCTCAGGGAGTTTTTCGCTGCCACCAGGCCACCAGACCTGCTCATGAAGGATCAATCTCAGTCTATTTCTATATCCAGATTTCTGCTGTGTGACATAGTCCAT
>JAOTRS010000011.1:691228-705769 GCA_028565755.1 Dinotopterus cunningtoni | reverse complement strand
GGAGGAAACCCACCAAGCACGGGGAGAACATGCAAACTCCATGCACACAGAGACGGGAATCAAGCCTGACCGGGAATTGAACCTGGACCCTGGAGGTGCAAGACGACAGTGCTAACCACTACACCACCGTGCCGCCTGGCACCATTCTAAAAATTCTAAAATAATATACGGTGTATAGCCAATTGTGTTAGTAGCCTAGTACCTAGACAATGTTTGTTGGACTTATAAACAAATTGGACTTAAGAACGAGCTCTTGGAATGAAACTCATTCGTATGTAGGCGACAATGCAATTCAATATTAAGTTTATTTTTAAGTTTAGTTGGAACACAACAATTGCACCAGGTGGAGGCAGATAAGAAAACATTATAAAAGAGTGCATGTCAACAATTGCCCGGAACAATTGTTGCACAAATGGAGGAAATCATCTCTGCATGAAATAACATTAATTCCGATACATTAAGAAATGTATTATATAAATATTCATAATGTAAATGTTTATAGTTCATATATGTATTAAGCGTAAACACAAGTATGCCAAATCATAGGCCACCAATTTGGGCATTAAGTGTAATAAAGTAGTGTTAAAAAGTATACTCATTTAAATTATTTTTAAAAATGGATCAAGATTTTAGACCAATCTCTATATTACCATTGAAAGAAAAAAAAAGAAAAAAAAAAACTTTTTCTGCAAAAAAAAACAGGCACACTAATGCAGAGTAAATAATACATGTGATATAAACAGCTGCCTAATATTACTGAATATACTGAATTGTACATTTGATTCTGGATGGAATGATTGGGTCAAAGAAAACAGCATGACATATTACTAACGCTCTATGTAACACCAACACAGTCACACTTAAAATTCCGCAAGCTGACAGTATCAGATTATAACAGGGGATGAAATAAGAAGATAGGAAAATAACACATCAGATACCAATCAGAGCCATTAATGTCTTTATTCAAGTTCTTTCCTATGTTTGAGAGTTATTTTAAAAATCCAAGACAATCTGCAGTCAGATGAAAATATCCCTTGGTACAGTCAGCAAATAGTATATAAAAGCACAGAGAAACCGTTAAGCAGACTGCATTAAGAGACAGACGACTGAGTGCTTAAACATCATCTGGGCTCAAGAACACTCAGACCTCAGAAAAAGTGTTACTTTCATAAACGTAAACCAAAAGTTCCAGCAAACGGCATTTACAGCAAACTAGCTCATCTGCTTTTCGCCAGTTTTTAATCAGAAAAGTTGTAATTTAGACTATAAATATGACAATGCTTAAGATTTTTGTATGGCTTTTTCCTGCCACACCATACAAGCCTGACTGTTAAACACGGTCATGATAATGTCATGTTTTTCTTCCACAGTGAAACCCTCAGAGAAAAGCAAATAGCTGACATCCTTCTTACAGAATCTGTGACCAAATCTTGGAGGAGCACCAGGATCACCTCCACATAAAACCTTTTAACAGGGATTTTTTTCCAGCCTACACATGAGATCATGGGAAAGAAGTGCCAACTTAGGAAATGCGAAATGGGAAAACCCCACTAATTCTGAAGGAAATCCGCCCTGGCACTTCAAAATGAAGGGAAGAATTTATAACAACCATAATCTTGCATATCCCTGAAAATTTGGCACTAGAGAGTCATTTTTTTTTTCTTACATTCACAACCATGAGAGGTTCTTATACTAAACACATACACACAGGATTGTTTCATTTACTCAACATACAGTGCAACTCTCAGAGTCAGGGTGTTTTTTTTGTGTGTTTATATAAATAAAACATCCAGTTAATCAAGGTGAGTGTTAGATTTACAGTAGCAGCATTATTTAGGTAGCTGTATGGGTGATACTTCAGCCACCAATATTTTACGCTGAAAATGTGTCAAGAACAGTCATAACATTCAGGTTCTGAAGGTTTAAATACAGCCTTATCATTATAAAATACATTACAGATTAGAATCAGAAATAGTAGTGGGGAAGAAAGAGGCGACCCTGATCGCTTTGCTCTCATTAGCTGTAATCACCGACATGGAAACTTTGGCTAGACAAGATTTCTAATTACATTGAACTAAATATTAAACCTAGCCTTAGGCATGTAGATGGAATTGTTTAACTTTAAACTTTTGGACCTGTTTGCGGTAACATGAGGTCGAATTTTAACCCCCTACCTAGATGGGGACCTGAACTGATCTGCCTTATTTTCCTTAAACGTAGCCAAACAGCACCAGAACATCATTTCAAGTTACACGATTTATAAAATATAAAAAACAAATGTATACGTTTTATATAAGTATTTGTGTTCTAATTTAGGTTTCGATCATTTATTTAAGTGCACCAGGAGAAACTGTGAATAAAACATCTAATAGATAATTGACACCAAGTATCATGGTCCAGAGAATAAGTAACGAAGAAGATCACGAAAAGATGGTGTGTTGACAAGATTTGAGCATGCCCTCTCTCACACACACATCACTAATGTACGTCACACTTTGTGGTATGAAACGTGTGTGGAGATCAGCATTTGTTCTGGACTAAATCAGGTCTACTTAGAATTTTAACCATCACTATCAAAATCATCAAAACAGGGAAAAAAAACAATTACTGTAATAGAAAACTTTTCAGCAAAGCTTAAGACATTAGTTTTTACTTAAAACTTCTTGAGAATAAATATTTACAAAAATTGTTAAGTCATTACAAATGGCCTTGGTTGGAGGAAATTTATACAGTATTATACATTGAATTACTGCTATTTATATATAATTTGGGCATTTTAGTCATAAAATAAGTGTAGGGGGTGTTTTTAGCATTCTTTACTTGTCAGAATCCTAGCACTGGTGCAACTCTAATAGAATAAAATTAGCTTGAACATTTCTTAACTGATCTTACTTAATACTCAACGCTTTCGGTTCACGTAGCAATACCATGTGATTCTTTTTAAATGTCCTGCCAGTCAAAATCTGTCCTGGCCTGCTCCAGACTAGTGTTAAAGGGCTAGCAATTAAAGGGATGGTTTTCAGAGGTAATCAATGTAGCAGTACTAATAACAGACTTACAAACTAATAATAAAATAAACACAGAGCAGGCTGAAGACTCACACTGGCAAAATTCAGAATAAAAAAAGAACCAAAATATGACCGTTTTCCATTTCTCTCCAATTTAAATGTGCAGTTTGTAATATTTAAAGGTGTTTCTGGAACTTCAATACTAAATCATATATCAAAGATATGTTGGGAAAACAGTGGGTCACAACACTGCTATGCAGTAGATGAGGTTTGTCTTCATTTCAGGCTCCCTGAAAATGTAAAATTTTTTCGGGCCCCGACTTGCGTTTCATTTGCCAAGCAGACAGCATGGGGTATTAAAAATTACAAATGGCTCCTTTAAAACAGCAGGCACCAGGTCCATAGAACAGCTCCATAATCCCCAGGATGTGCCGGGGTCATCTGGGGAGGTGAGGTAAAGGGAGTTCAGTTTTTGATTCAGTTTGTAAAGCTGACAGACATGTTGTGTAATTTGTAGACAGGAATAATAAAAGCAAGTGATAACAAAATGGAGGTTTAAAAAAAAAAAAAAAAAAAAATTAAGGCATTTTTAACAAAGTCCTTAAAACAAAAGCACTTTTTAAAAAAAATCCCAGCCCATCCAGGAACATGTCCATGTGTGTGTGTGTGTGCGTGTGCGCATGTATGTTTGTACAGATCCAGAGATTTGAGCCTGGAGGGAATGCACGTGAGAAAATTAAATAGCCAGCAGTTCTATCTGCATGCTGCAGCTCGGGCTGCGTTGTCGTTTGGAGGTGGAGGAGGAAGGAGGATGTTGCCATTGTTGCTGCTGGAGCAGCTGAGCTGAAGATGTCTCAGGTACTCTGCATGGACAGGCTTGTGGCTCTGCAGGATCTTTATAGCCTCCTCCACTGGGAACCACTCTCGCTTTCGACCTGCAGGGGGAGACACAGTACGTGTCGAAATGTTAATACAGTGTATAAGCAGTGCAACGCTGCATAGGACCAAGGCTTAGACCTAGGGGGGAAAAAAAAACATAACCTTCTCTACTACGATTTCATAGTTCTAAACTCGGGCATATCACATATCAGTGGCTGTACAACCGTCACGTAAGAATGACCTGTGTGGAGAATGATTTTCCTGGTGTTTAACACTCAGACCAACTGCAAATCTGTTAAACAGGTCAAAAGTGTAAAGTTGTGTTAACTTACCGATATTGACCGAGTCCTCCCATGCTTCCAGAGTCTCTGTCACTGTCAGGACATACACGTATGTGCGATGCTTCCTGTCCTGATTATGCTGCATGAAACCGGGACAGAAGGATTATCAGAAAGTGTGTTATTATTTTATTGAAATGTGTTCTTAGAGCAGAACGCATCATGAAAATTTGTCTTGTCAGAACATACTGTATGTCCATAACCTATCTTTATATATGATAATGGGAAAAGAAAGTAATAAAGGTCAGCAAACTACAAATACCCATAACAGAATAAGAGGCTCACCTCAAACACACCCAGGAGGCGACCCAGTTTCCCCTTCACTCCAGCCTAGAACAAAACGATACACATATTTATACTAACAAAACAACATCTAAATGCAGGGTATGAATTTCATGTCCCAAGGGTCACTGCAGTAATTGCCTTGAAATGTCCTACAAGTGCACCAAGTCACTTTTGAAGTTCTACAAGAGGCAGTGAGGCAACATAGCAGTAGTGCCTAAGGGCTCAGTGACTTAATGACTGAAATGAGCAAGCAACATCGTTTTTCATTAAGAATACATTCTATTCTGTGAAGTAAAACATGAACAGGCCTACTATAGCAAAGAAAAATCAGCTTTTTTTTTTTTTTTTTTTTTCTTTTTACATGTTGTACTATAAGACATTTCATTTAGACAACTAAATTCTTAATTGACTGGATGTTTAGTTATATATACTGAAAGACCTAAACAATTATCTGCCATGCACTGCCCCGACTTGCACAAATGCCTGGTGTATTGGTGTAATAATTATATATATATATATATACACTCTTTTCATGTCCCTGCCTAGTTGTCATCTTGTAAATTTCATGGCCACATACATAGACCTACAACCATGCGCATATGGCCCACGCGTGGAGCGAAGTCTTATGACGTGTATATTAGGCCCTGTGCTGAGTGTATGTTTAAAGCGCTAGCAGCACGCTGTGGCAGGCTGAGTAATATGGAAGTATTTATTAGTGATTTTACTTGACGATATCTGAATATATTTTCATAATTTCAATTCCTTTTTTCTAAAATAAGAACACAGTATTACCCGCGGTTCCTGAAATTAATAGTATCGCAGCAACTGGTCAAAGCATGACAACAAAATGATGTTACTCCCGCCATGATGTCCACACTCTACAAACGCTTAACAGCACCGATCCTATGACTTTTTTGCAGGTGATGTGCACAAGTAAACATGAAAAAGTCACAGAGATGATATCGCTAAAATGATATCTAATCAGAATCAGATTTCAAAGGACACCAATATTATTTGAGCTATTTAAACTCCCAGGGCTCTTCACATCCTGTCCTGGAGAGCCAGTGTCCAGGACAGTTTATAATTCACCAACACAAACACACGTCACCTAAACCTGGTAATTAATGGATTAGATGAATCAGCTGCGTTTAAACAGAAGAATCACCAGACTGTGTTGGAAACTGGCCCTCCAGGACTGGATTTGAATAGCCCTGCTCTATTGTGATGTGATAAAACAACATCCCCTCCCCTGATTGTTGCTCAGCTCTACTGACCTCTGGTAGCTCATTTACATAGACACTGAAACTGCAGATTTGGAGGTGGAGTGAAATAAAGGCAGTTTGTAGTATAAACTCTGAGACTTGTGTTAACTTGCATAATACGAGTCCTTTAAATATAAGAACAGATTAGACTGTGAAATCTACACATTGATATAAAAATACATTATTTGTCACAGTTAGCTGGTTAGCGTATAGCTACTTTTATTGCTAATATTATATGGAGGATATATTTTTTTAATTCTTTGTCCAGTCTTGATGTCAAGGAAGGACTATGCATAGTTTATTTTAATTAAATTCAACAAACCGCTAACCCAGAATGCATTTTAGCTGTAGTTGATTACACAAATGATGATAACGACTCACTTCTTCATAAACCTCCCTCACTGCTGCTCCACACGGCTCTTCCTCTGGCTCCATTCCTCCCCCAGGAACGATCCACTGGTCCGGGTGACGACTGCTGCTCACCAGCAACACCTGTCAAGTGATTCCACTTGTGAGTAAAGAGTGATTCATTTTAAAATGATGAACACTGATAAGCTTATACAAAGTTATTTTGCTTCCATAAAATCTTTTCTGTCTTAAGTGGAGAGTCAAAAAGTGGGTCTTAAAACTTGTAGTGTCCATCCAAGCATGGAGACGATTAGAAGGTCATAATTTATATTAGTCATGTACCGTGTTGGATAATAACAGTATCAGTCACATCCATGACAACTTGTGGTTTGAAAAACACACTTTATTTCCCTCTAGCATGCTCACTGCTAATAACTCAACTTTCAAGGTAAAACACATAATTTCCATGTGTCTGAAGCCTGCATGGCCAGAATTTACCCTCTTCACGCCAGGCTGCACCGCCATTATTTAAACCACAAATTCATCATTTTCCCTTTGCACCTGACGCACCCATGTCGTGCATGTGAACCTGAACGAATGACAGGAAACGTGCCTCTAGTGCTGTTTATTGTAAACAGGATGCTTCAATATGCCCCTTTAAAGAGAAAACCATGGACATGCAGACATCACTGAGCAGAAACTAAATCAAGAAATGCGCTCTCTCTCGCTCCCTCTACATTTACATGAGGTGAGGAAGTGTGCACTGGTAAACCAGCGCAGAAGCTGCTCTTTGTCAGATGGGGTACTTTAGACCTCCACTCTGATTGCCTTCTCCACAGGTTGCTGAGAAGGCATCAGGTGTTGTCCACAGTAATGGGATTGTGTGATTTGTGTGTGAGACTAATGATCATCTAGTTACATGAGCTCTTAGACACACTTTGACACACATAGCCATATGTGCCAGCCATGTGTTTGCTTGTTCTATGCTGAGGTCAGGTCATGAGTTGTCACCTGACTTTCCAGTGTGTTCCAACCTGGAGGGTGATTTCTGCACTTCAGCAAACACCTTGCAGAGTGCAGCAGAAGGTGACCAGCACACCACTACCTGCCACACATTGGCACCTATACATGTTCATTAGTGTGTGGGGGAAGTTCTGAGAGTAAAGATGTAATGACCCATACTAAGCGGGGTTGCAAACAGTACACAAAATTCTAAATCGACAAACATCCCCGGGAGTTATGATTTTGTGTTATACACTGATCAGACACAATGCTAACACCACTACCAAGAGAACTGAATAACACTGATATTTAATTTGATCTGGTCCAAAACCAGAAAAGCCAGTGTAGCACAAATCATGGAAAGCGTCAATGCTAGCCGCGATAAGGTACCAGCGCATTACAGCCTGCCGTGTATGGGGTTCAGCAGGCAAAAGTTGAAAGTTGTTTATCCCCCTTTGTTAAATTACCCAGATGTCAGTCCAAATCAAGCTTCCATTGCATGCACCAGCCAAAGTCCAATCCATTGAAGCCCCTCCCCGCAACCCACAGGTTCTACCGCTAATGTCCTGAAGCCAGACTCCACAGTACACCACCAGAGGTCTTGTAGAGCCATGCCCAGAGGGGCCAGAGGCTTCCCGGCGGCACAAGGGGAACGTACACAATACAGGGCATGATAATATTTTGGGTTGTAATGTCATGGCTGATTGCTGTAAATACTAGCCGGTTTTTCTCTTACTCTGCTAGCATTGCTAGTGCTATGCAAGTCATAGCTTTCTGTAGCTTGAATGTGGTTTTGAATCCTTCGATTTCCACTTTTTTATCATGAGCTTGCCGACTTCTGTGGTGATTTTTAAGCCACACTGAATCACAAGGGAAATGCTGTCTAAATAAGGAGCATACTTACAAGTTCGTTTTCTGTACGAGCTTGCATCCCTGCACCAAGTAGCAGCTAGCTGCCCCAACTAAAGGTGTGTGAAAACCAGTGAGCTTAGGGGAAGCGTTTTATTTTTTTAACCCTTGTTGTCTCTTCTGATTTGAGAAAGAAGAATCTACCTTACCAGAGGCGGAAGTGTGAACGTATGTCATTTAGATATAAATGTAAGGACAAGACCATTTTCTCATGGTGTATTTCAGTAATGTAGAGTATGCATTGCTTAAAGCATGGGTTTTGCTCTAAATGCCCTCTCAGTGCAAATTTGTTGTACTAAACATTCAAATGCTAGACTCATTATTTCAACATGCAGACCGAAATTGTGGGGAAAATTTGGTTATTGTGGTTTGGCGTTTCCTCCACTATATGAAAACCATTAAAAAAAAACTTAAATAATCATAATAAAAAAAAAAAAAAAAAAAAAACCATTGCTTTGATCCTGGATTTTCCTTCAGGCCCCGACATCAGAGAATTTCTTTGCAGTTTGGAACAGTCACACATGACTAAGTGTACTGCTGAAAGTTGAGATTAGGTCAAGGCTTCTCTATCTCACAGCCCGTGTGATTATTCTTCACCTTTCAATAAGGAAACAGTGTTTACAAAACAGGAATAACGTGAAGTTTCTCGAGAGCCAGTGGGTTGTATAAAAAAACAAACAAACATAAAAAAAAAAAAAAAACCCCGAACCATACAATAATGCTTATTATACATGACGACATTACATGTTTTAGCCTGTGCATCAGTCAAATGTTTTTTTGTCAACCACTTTTTTTTTCTTTTTTCAGGGGTCTCAAGTCATGTACAAACATGATATCACAACACACGCAGACACACACCACAAACACGTGGCAAAAAGGAAAAAATTTGAAATATGGAAAAACAATAAACATTCAGATGGAAAACATGTTATGAATGTGATGATATGGTAAATACAGAAAACGCACTACAAAAACGGGAAAAGAAAATCTCTGAATAAAAAAAAAACAAAATCTAAATCTATAAACATATATATATATACATATGACACATTGAATAATAAATATGCAACTTGTGTGAAAGCCTTATATATGTTGGATGAATTCATGGTACTGAAAAATCACCATCTGTGATAATCAGTTAAGCTGATCTGCAATCAGGATTACACTGTGACGCTGTAAATGTAAAGCAATCTACCATCTGTCAGATATTTCCCTCCATGTGAGATTTACCTGCAGTCACCGATCACTCACCCTCCCCATGCTTTCTCCTTTCAGTCATAAACAAAAGTGCAGCTACTGTTGGTCTTCTCTGGTTCTATGCTACAGCTCAGCTGACTACACAACTCCCACACAGGGTTGAAATTAAGCTCAGAACAATCGAGTGAGAATAAAGAATAAAGACTTGGCCTCAGATCTGTTTACAACAGTGACAGTAACCCGAGAGTAATAAGGAGTTCTCCTGTGTTAGAGCACAGCAGAATGATTCAGCAACAACCGGACCACAGATCTGAGCTGATACACACACCGACACACACAGAACACACACGCTTTGGCCCTGATGAGTCACTGCTGACCTCACAGCACTTCCTTCATGGGGGTACTTACGATTTATAATGTCAGAATATCCTAGGAAACATCGCTCAGGCGTGACGGCACAGGATGACGACAAATCATCACAGGACATCGTTTAAGATCATTCAACAGAGAAGTCGAGTAAATTGCAATTTTATGATTTCAATAACATTCATGAGGCCTGACAGAAGGCGCTGATGTTGACATCCAAGAAAACGAACTTGTGAAGGCAGTTAATGTAGAAATAAATTGCATGACTGCTACGATGTACCTGATACATTTATAAAGGTTATACATACACAAGGGGTGTTCAAATCAAACCAGGATTTTAATTGTGCAGAATAAAAGAACACCGTTATGAGATTAAAAGCTACCTTTATTTCTCGATATAATCCCCTGCTACACTAATGCACTTATCCTACCGGTGCACTACTGGATACCATCAAGGTAGAAAGGATTCTCAGTATGCCAGAGCCTTGGTAGGACTGCTTGCTTCATTTCTAAAATGCTGGCCTCCCATGAACTCCTTTAATGGCCCAAACATGTGGACATGGCTTAGTTCAGGACTGTATGAGGGATGTGCCAATAACGCCCAAATGAATTTCTGCAATGTTCAAGTGGTGTTGGGGAATGATTGTGTGTACAGTTCCCACGGCAAGTCAGTTAAAATTTATCAACTGCAGTTGGCTCCGTGCACCATTCAAATGTTTTAATGTGGCTAAGAGTCACATTGCTGTACTTGAAGTCTTCTGTAAGTATGAATAAAGTTTACGCCTTTATTCACAAGAAATTTCAACACAAGTCCCAGTTTGACTTGAACTCCCCTCATATGTACAATACCACTGTGATTAAGACAATGGGCCATGGATCGGAAGGCTGTGAGATAAAATCCTGTTAAATGTGTTTCAAATGAATAAAAGCCTCATCCAAACAATTTATACCACACACTACCTGCAGCATCACACAAACTAAACCCTGTGGCATGATTTAAATATTTGACCATTGTTATTTTTTTTTTTCTGGCGTTGCAGAAATTTGCAGTTTGGCAAATAACATAAAATAAACAGCAGGAAAAATTATTTTAAAAAAAGAGTCAGGATGGTCACGGTTGAGTCATCTATTCAATATGGCATGTTCGTGTGTTGACAAATATCTTTAAAAACAAAACAAAACAAGAAATGTATATATTCTGCAACATCTATATCATCTAGTACGAGGAGAAATGGTGTATATACACACACAAACACACACATACAGTGTGTGTAAATGTATATATAAATATAAATAACTGCCAATTTTGTTGTGATCCAGCCCCCCCAAAAATGTGTTTCCAATGTTAACTTGACCTCGGATGGAAAAAGGATGGATTTTGTTACTTTGCTACCAGAAAATGTTGCCAATTAAAGGGAGCGGATGGAGGTGTGGAAGCAGTGAGTAAACGTCATCTGGCTTTCAAAAAAAAGGCCAAGGAAAACCAGTATAAAACCCTATTAGACTACCTGGAGTGCATTTGAGAAAGAGCATGGTATGATTTGACCAGAAAATCCTGGAACTAACCTGGAACATCTGAACAAAATCTAAACACACACACACACACACACACACACACACTTTGATAACGCAGGATGAAAAATCTGCATGTCCACGCTGTAGGTTTGCTTGCTATGATATGACATGATTATGATACATGATGCATCTGATGTGTTGCGCGTTAAGCACCTAAAAAAATTTTCTTCATGTTGTATAAAATGTCGGATGAGACGGTATGGAGAGTCGTACCTCATCCTCGCGCTCGTTCCTGAAGCACAGACACGCCGCGCGCTGCTTGAAGCCCTCACCGTCGTACGTTCGCGTCTGGTTGGGTTTGAACTTCATGACGCCGCGCGCGTGTGCGTGTGCGTATGCGCGTGTGTGTGCGTGCGTCGCTTTAGAGTTCTCCAGATATCCCAAAAGTAGATAAAGGCACAGTGGCACAAGAAAACAAAAACGAGTCGTCTAAATCGGCGAGTGTTAAGACAGGAGATCGAGAAGAACCGGCATCGGGGAGCCAAGAGAAAGAAACGTCCTCGGACACACCTCCAGAGAGGCTCTGTCTCCAAAACCACTGCGTCCTTCCACTGACCAGTCACCCATTTATCCTTCTGCTGTCCAAAGTGTCTTTTCTGTTTTTTACCAATATATCATTCGTGAATCTCGGGTTTATATACCGTGTGTGTGCGCGTATGTGTGCGTGTGTGGGCTGCTGCCGTACACTCCCACCCCTCAGCCCAGCTCCGCGCATGAGCGCTCACTCAGAGCGCGTCCCAAACCGCGCAGCGCCGCACTACAGAGCGCGCCAAACGCCACTCCGCACGAGCACAGGGAGAGCCGCGCTGCTGTAGCACGTAGTGCTGTACTACGCGGTTTGGGACGCAGCCTGAGGAGGGAAAAATGGGATTAGTCCTGGTGCTATTGGGTACGCGATATTACAATGTGTCTTCAAATGTAAAAGCATAGAAGAAATAACATAAAAGTACAGTTCTTTTTTAGAAAAAAAAAAAACATCCCTGATACAAGGTTTAAAGGAAACACTCGGTTATCTTTATTATTACTAGCCAACAGAAGTTTTTAGTGAAAATCACAGCTCATTATTATTATTTGGGGCCCCAAGCACTGAAGCTGTACAGACACCGTGTTGAAACATGAGCCATTTTGACCAACTTTAGCACATGACTGTCCCAAGGGACTTCCACATAGCCCCCTCAAAAATCACTCATGGTTCTTGTCTTAGGGCTCTTCCTATCTGAGCCAACCTTAACCTTTTGACTGCATTTGCTTAATACAACTCAAATCTGTATTATTTAACCAGTTAATTAAAAAAACAGACTTAAAGTTTAAACTAAAAGGAATTCAGAAATGACTCTGATGCTCACTCCTGTAAGTTACTCATAAGCTCATAAGTTCCTGGTGACTCTATAGCTCACAGTTATGGAAGAGAAATGATTTTTAATGACACTATTCAGTGTCACATTCATTGCCAAGGTTTTTCATTGGCAGTGTTACTACTGGATAGTCATACATTTATATATTTTAAAATTTATATCTGGAATTTTAAAATAAATTTATATATTCCTAAGAAACTGCTTTGTTACAACATCTTGTTAAAAATCAATGCAAATAGAATTGCATTTAATTTCAAATGTAATAAAAACAGACTTCCATTCATAAACACTTTGGTTTGACCTACTCATTCATTGTCTATACCGCTTTATCCAGTATAGGGTTGCATTGGTGCATTGGCCTGGTGCCTTTTCCCAGGAGACTTAGGGAACGAGGCGGGGTACACCCTGGACAGGGTGCCAATCCATTACAGGGCACGCACATACATAATGTGATACAGATATGCCAATCTGCATGTCTTTGGTTTTTGGAGGAAACCCACCAAGCACAGGGAAAACATGCAAACTCCATGCACACAGACCCGAGGCGGGAATTAAACCTGGACCCTGAAGGAGCAAGGCAAGAGTGCTAACCACTAAGCCACAATGTCGCCTCAATTTGGTTTAATCATTACAAACATTTGATCACACCATCAGTCCGAAAGCACAACAAAACAAAATTAGCACCCTGGACTTTTAATATGTAAGACGTTGTGTCCATCATCTGCAAAAGAATTTAAAGTCACCAAACAGGGCAGGAGGGTGTATTGCAGCAATGCTTTTGCATATAGACATCAAACTTCTCATATTTATTAAGCAACATAAATTTTTTTTTTTTTTTACTTGGGAGAAAATATCTCACACACACCTTGATGTTCTGCCTTTAAAGTTATGATCTCTTGTATTGTATAGAGCAAACTGACGCTCCCAGTCTGGTCTTTCTCTGTCACTGAGAGTGTAAACAGAAAATGTTAGACCCTCTTAATTATCTGTTTTATTGGTCACTTAAATTAACTGCCTGATCATAGGGTTATAAATATATACAGTCATGTTCAAAAGCTATTACCCCCTGTTTTAAATCTTTTTTTTTTTTATCGTTGGAGGTCTCAGTATAGGCAGATCTAACCTCAGACAAACAACAACATATAACTTTTTTTCAATGTGCTCTTATTTATTTAACAAAAATGAAGCCAAAAAGAAATAAAAATGTGGGCAATACTATGCACCCCCTTACTGCTTTCACAGGATTAAAGAAGGTATATCGCAGCCAGGTGCTGCTCATCATCAGCCCTATATTAATTGATCATCAGCAGGTGTGCAGACCTCTTTAAAAACAAAAGGTTTGCTGGTCTGGAACAATATGTCAAGTGGGAAAGACGTAAGCAATGGTCTTGGAAAAGCAATTGCTTCTATACATCAACCTGGAAAGGGTTATAAAACCACTTCCAAACAATTTGGAGTTCAACATTCTACAGTGATAAAGATGGAAAAGTGGAAAGCGTTCAACAAATAGTTGCACTCTTCACAGGAATAGACATCCAACCATTTACCACTAAGTCCAAAGAAATACAAAAAACCCAAGAGTTACATTTCAGACCCTAAAAGCATCACTGAGCATGTTAAATGTTCATTGACAGAAACATTTGAAGAAGTCTGGAAAAGTATGGTTTGTTTGGAAGGGCTGCCAGGAGAAAGCCTCTTCTGTCTAAAAAGAACATAAAAGCATAACTGCATTTCATTGCATAACTCCATTTGAACACACCACAATGTAGCAATGTCCAAGGGACAATTGAGACCAAAATGGAGTTGTTTGTCAAACAGCATTTTAGCAGAAACACCTCATATGCATTGTCAAGCAAGTGTTTTAGTTTGGGATTATTTTGCAGCCACAGGACCTAGGCATCCTGCAGACATTGAATCAACCACAAACTTCTTTTTATACCAGAGAATTCTAGAGGCAAATGTGAGGCCATCTGTCTGACAGCTAACGCTTGATCTAAAGCACACCATTAAATCTACA
>JAOTRS010000011.1:664142-675247 GCA_028565755.1 Dinotopterus cunningtoni | reverse complement strand
TCGTGCACGTGAATTGGGATACGCATGTGTGCACCCTGTTATTAAAGTGACTAGTCCATAAGTCTAAACGTTGTTTTGAGAGGTTAGGAAAAGCTGTACCTCACTTTGCTTTCCTCAGAGTAACAGTGTAAGCAATCATTCCATAGGTCTCTACGTGACCACCAGCTGCTTCCAGTGGCTTCCTCTTGCTTCCGGGGTCAGGACTGGGAAGCAGACACATGTCTGCATGTCTCACCACTAAGGAATGTGGCTTTGTCTAAAGGCCCTGGGCATGGAGCGGGAGATATCGATTGTTAAGGAAAAGGCAGAACTGTTTACCATTTTGCTTAGATCTCCCACATGAACACAGCGAGAGCTTTGTTCTAATTCTTTTCTCTCAAGGTTTCTTCCTCATGTCATCTCTGCGGGTTTTACCTCGCCACTTTCATCCCTGCCTTGCTCATTAGGGACAAACTAATAAAGCAGAAAATGTAGACATTTTTCAATGTATATCCAGGATTCTTATTTCTGTAGCACATCTTTGTGACTATGTTCTCTGTTAAACGCTTTGTTATTCAAATAAATTGGAATTGAATTTGCTTTCACAATGCTGTAGTCCAGCCTCTTTTTTTTTCCTTGCCCAAGCTTGTCTACTGTTCTATACTGGGTCATGTACTTCCATGTTTTTTTTTTTTTGATGGGCCATGTCACCTAAAGGACCATTTCTACATGAACATTAAACGCAAATATATACATTCCTTTGGTGTGTGTGTGTGTGTGTGTGTGTGTGTGTGTGTGTGTGTGTGTCTGTGTGTGTGAGGGAAAGAGAAATCTTTTTGGTTTTAAGTTGCCTATTTTCACCTGGTGTAAAAAGTAGTAAAAGGTCACAGGCCCCATTTAAACCTAGATGTTAACCAGGACACGAGACAACATTTCTAAGAGTACAGTGAAACCTCAGATTGCGACTAACATGGTTTGCGAGTGTTCTGCAAGACGAGCAAAGATTTTTAATAAGCTTTGACTTGGAAAACGAACAAGTCTTGGTTTACGAGTACCGAGTATCATGTATCACGCATGCGCTACTTGTTCTAACGCCGAGCGTCATGTGATTACAACTAAGCCAACGGTTTTTCTCTTTCTTGTGCTGCGGAATTGTGGGTAATCGTCTCCCCTGCTGGGTCTTAGTGCGCATCTCTTACTGTTATAATCAACATCGTGCCAGCGTGTACTGTTTACTATAACACTGTGACCATGGGGGCCTCCGAGTGGCGCAGTGGTAAAGTGCTCGCCCTATCATCCGAAGATCGCTGGTTCGATCCCCGGGTGATGCCGTTACCTCTCACAGCCGGAGGCCTAGAGAGAGCTGATTGGCAGAGCTCTCTCAGAGGGGAGGGATAAGAGGTACTTTGTGCTCCCATATTAATCACGGCTCTACAGCCAATCAGGGGCATCTGCGAGCTCGCGCACGCGGAGGGAGCGGCTAGCGCTTTTCTCCGAGTGCGTGAGCAAGCAGTTTGAAAAGATGCGGTCGGCTGGCGTCACGCGGTTCGGAGGAAACACATGATAGTCTTCGGCCCTCCCGGCTGAATGGTAGTAGTAGCCTTAATGTGGGAGCCCCCTAGTGACGGGGAGGAATTGGCCACGATTAAATTAGGGAGAAAATCGGGTAAAAAAAAACAACACTGTAACCACGTGTGCACGTAAAACACATTTTATTTTGTGTCTGTATGCGTTTGTGTACAGCGCGCGTGTAAAGCAAAAGCAAGTCTCTTTAGAGAGGTTAAAGATTTATTTTCTCTCTCTGTATCAGCCTGCTCTTTGTGTCTGTGTGCACGTGCATCATTGGACACCATGCCACACACACACACACACACACACACACACACACACACACACACATCCCCCCCAGGTTAATTTGTTTTATTTTTACTTTACAGCAGTGATTCCATTATTGTGCCTCTCAATCAAATGTGTCATTAGATAGATTTCTTGTTTATTTTTCTGATAAAACAGTGTTTCCGTTGTGTGCGTGCGTGTGTGAAAAGGGTGAAGGATGTGTAACTGTGTAAGACGAGAAGGGGGAGAGAGGAGCTTACTTTAGCTTCACACACACACACACACACACACACACACACACACACACATCGCCTGCATGCACAAACAGAATTATTTTTACTTTTTTTTTTTTAAGGTAAAGTGCAGGTTAATTTGTTTTATTTTTACTTTAATATTTTGTGTTAATTATTTTTATGTATTTATATTTTTGGTCTGTGGAATGAAAAATTAGAGTTTCCATTATTTCTTATGGGAAAATTCGATTTGGTTTTGATATACAAGCCCTCTTCCAGAATGAATTATGCTCGTAATCCAAGGTTCCACTGTATACGCCCTTAACCAGAGCACATGCTGCTGACAACTTGCTCACTATTCTACTCTCTGCTACAGTTATAGAAAATCTGTCATTTATACTTTACTCAAATGTCCACTGTAAATGCAAATTTGTCCTCTGAATATCAGTTATCAGAATATCAGCAAATGAATTGACAAAATGTATTAATTAAAAGAATGAATGCAACATGACAGTGTATTACTGTATTATGACATTATCAAACAGCTTTTTATTTATGAATTTAGGAGAAATCATAGCAGTGACACACGTGTCGTCTTGTGCAAGCTTTCAATCACATTTCTCCTGAAGAAGTTTCCGCTAAATAGGCTGCAAGGTGAAGCTGCAAATTGTGATACTACACTGAAGGAAAGGAAAGGTCAGTTTAACTCACTCTTTTCTTATCGTCTGCGCTGCTAAAGCACTGGTTTTGTATGAAGTTTGCACCATTGATTTGCATTTCCTGGTTCTTCCCAGTCAGGAGATTTACAGCCATCCTCATGGTCATCGAGCCTCCGTCCTTTCCACTGTAGTGTGCCACGAACACAAATACACAGATACTTTTTATACTTAAACAGAAATATTTTTAAAACCAGAGTTAAATAAGTTTATTTTACCTCAATTGTACACCAAATCTGAAACAATTGTAATTCTCGAGTCTTACTTTAGAGTCTCAGGTTTTGCTCCTTGCTGTTTCAATCCTGCCATCTTCCTTGCGTATGCACTGACTAGTGACGGTTGTCTTCTTACTGTCTCTTGCCTGTGCCTCATATCCTTAACCACAACAGGCATGTTCGGTGTCACCCATACCGCGTCTCCATGCTGACTAGGTGTTCTCTGAACAGTGTGTTTCTCCCACAACATCTTCTGCTGCTCTGCTCTTAGTGGGGTGATGTGTGAATTGTCAGGCAGAAAGACATCATCAAGACTGTCCTCATAAGCGAACTTGATAGGAAGCTGGAGCGTAGCCGAGATGAACGGCCGAGCCTGTTGAAGCATCTCGGAACAGGTGGAGTTCTGTAAATAGAAGTTCCCGTGGAGACGGTCGGCTGAGGACACGGATCTCATGGCAGGGAGAGTAAAACCTGCACGCCCCCAGTTGAAGCTGTTTCCTGATGAGCCGTACCTAAGCAGCTGGCACTCTCCTCCGTTAACGCGAGGAAACCGTAGACTCGCCCAATGAGGCCTGTTCAACCTAACCATAGATCTACTTGTTCCTGAAGCATCATTGGGATCAAAAGACGAGATTACCTGCAGGCAAGAATGATTCCAGTTTAATTATAGACACAAAAAGTGAACGCTACCATGTAGATTAATTTATAAAGAAAGCAAGACTGTACCTTCATAGGAGCACTTCTAAAAGGCGTGGCACATACTAACTGGCTGCTAGACACACTACCTGAAAAAAATAGTCACAAATAAGACCCAAATTCCTTCACCTGCTTCCACCTCTCCCATTCCTTACTATTATGTCCTAGACTATACTGATGTATGGTGTATGACTGAATGTTGTGTATGTGGAACACAATTCATCACAAGTTAATTTAATAAACTTTTTTCTTTTCCCAGTTTCAATCTTGTTACCAAGCTAAAAAGCAGTGAGTCACACCAGCGACATTCTGCGCCGTACATGCATCTACTGACACTTACGTGAGAAATGCTATGCAGCTGCTGGCAGTCTGCCAGACCCAGGCTTGCCGAGGCTCATGGTTTTTAAACAAAACCTGGCTCTAAAAGTACTCTCACACTCACTCTTTATATCGATTATCGCAACAGTGTCATGAGGCATGAGACGGGGCATGAGGCGGGACACACCCTGAATGGGTTTGCCAATTTATCACAGGGCACGCACAAACACACACACACACACACACACACACACACACACACTAGGGGAAATCTGGAAATGCCAATTAGCCTAATCAGCATGTCTTTGGAGTGTGGGAGCACGGAGAGAACATGCAAGTTCCACGCACACAGACACAAAGGCAGGACTTAAACCTTTGACTGTGGGGATTGTAAGGCCACAAAATACTAACTACACTAAACCAACATGCGTAGCTGAGAAAGCACTCAAATCTAATTAAAAACTAGATTTTCAACAGGTTTTAAAAGGTATTCACACCCTTTCACATTCCCACACTGTTACAGATTCATTTTGAACATCTACAAAATTTTAGAAATTATTATTATTTAATTAAAATCTATAATTAAGACAAGTATTCAGCCCTTTTATTTATTTACATATTGTTTCTCCCATTGTTCCTTGCAGATTCTCTCAGTATCAATCAGATATGATAGTGAGGACATCCAAAGACATGTCATGAGGACTCTGTTCTAGCTATATGCTTTAAGTTGGGATTTCTCGATTGAGGCAGTGGACTACTGAGCTGAAGGTCATGGAACACCACCAAGCTGCCACTCCTGGGCTCATATGTATAATGAGATAAAGTGAAGTAAAGTCGCTCTGGATAAGGGTGTCTGCCAAATGCCTTAAATGTAAACGGCTCTGCTGAACTTTTAGCCCAGTAGGAGGTTGTGTGACTCCTTTGTATTTAGATGTATTTCGTATATACTGTACTTTAAACCCATCTCCCTGTGCATGATGCTGAGAAGCAACCCGATAGCAAGATGCCGTCACTACAACGTTTCACATTTTTATGTGGGAAAGACTTCTTCCTAATCACTTTACCATAAAGACCTAATTAACAGAAAATTACATTTCATAATGATGAATGCCCTCGGGAGCTCTGTAGGTGCCAACAATTTAGAAATAGTTTTATGGCCTTGCAAAAATTTGTGTCACAACACAATTCGATTAATTTGATTTCCAGGATACCAAATCAAACATGATGCACCTCAGCATCTATAATCAAGAGCCTGAATATGTATTTAACAAAACAGTTTTAGATATTTAACTAATTTACAAAAACATTTCAGCACATCGTAATTATAAAATATTGTGTGTAGACATAATGCAAAGTATGCATTACATGGTGGAAAAATGCATTCAATAAATTTGAAATCGATATCACAACAGAGCAGCAGCACGCAAAATATGGACGAGTCCACTGTATTTTAGAGAGTAACCGCTGTAACAGCTGTGCAAAGGGTCCAGCAGGCAAAAAAGCCCAATGCTGCCAACCCAGCCTCCAAACTTCAAAAGCTTGATCGGTATACATATTCATATATAAACAATTGCATCTTTAATTTTAATTCGAATTTTTTGTCTTTTTATTTGTGCCATTTTTTATGGTAAAATTATGACCAGCACTTTTTTTTTAATATTTTGCAAAATTCTGTGTTTGGCCACCGTGAAGTTTTTGTGGACTTCGGTATTCAAAGAAATTACACTTTGAAAAAAAAAAGGTTTGATGACATTCTATATTTTTAAGTCATCATCATCATCATCCTCTTCCTGTCACTGCCCCTGTAACGGACTGTAGCAGCTAAATTTTATGTTAAGTTTCAGGTTATCCTAAACTGTCATCTTTTAAAGAACTGAATTAAAATGCAACTTTACAGTATATTTAAGATCATTTTAAAATGTTGAACACAACAAAACAGGAGGATAAAGAGATTATCTTTTATATTCAACAAACATGAATATTTTTTATTACTGTTTTGTATTGTGCCAGTATGCAGTTATTACTTTATATTAATATTAAACCATAGAATTACTCTTTCTATGATTCTACAAGAGATGAACATCATTAATGAAGGTTCAGGAGCTATAAAGAGCAGAATGATTTACGATGCAAAAGAAAGAGAGAGGGAGAGGAGTAACTCTAAGACCAGGAGCAGGAAAACTCGGGCTTAGGTTTAGAAGTTGTTTTAGAAAGTGTTGTTAGATGACAGGATGATGTACAGAAGACCTGGGAGTTCAGAAGCTGTCCTGAGCTCTTACCCCTCATGGTGGAGCGCTTTCCCCTCCTGGACAGGGTGAGCTGCTGCACTTGCTGCTCCACGCGACTCCGACGTTCCTCCTGGTCAGCGTCAGCTTGAGCAGCGCGCGCTAACCGGTCCTCCGACGGCAAAGCTAAACTCGAGTCCTCGGATTTAAACGCGTCGTTAAGAGCCAGGACCGTCCTGACGAACATGGACTCGTCGGCCGCCATCTCGTCGACGATTTTCTGTACCTAAAACCGGACGCGCAGCTTCTTTTGTGCGTCAGGTGTTTCTTTTTCTGTTTAGGGCGTGTCCGGTGGTTACGGGAGGGCGTGGTTTCCACCGCGTCATCTGAACAAACACTGGGCCAGTCCCTAAACGCTTTCACACTCCCTATACATACCTCCTACAGAGGGTTTGGATTAAGCGCTCTCTTTACACCCTATCTAGTGCAGTTTATTATAAAAGTGAGGTATTTGGAGTCAGTCTAACATGCAGGCACATATCGCTGATACCTGAGCTTCAAAGTGCTGAGCTCACGTTTATCAACTGTCCTGCGGTCAATAAAATAAAATACCCATGATGCAATTCTGAAAGGTTCTAAATGTGAATGAAAAATGTTTATTTCATATTATGAAAAACAGAATGGCTTACGTTTTTGTCACGTTTTGGTGATTTCGGACACATTTTTTATTCTTCACTTTGTTTGTTTTTACTCTTATCCTCGGTGACACATAACAGCAATTATTTTTAGCCTGGCAAATACAATAACTTGTGTATGTCTGATAGAACTAAACCATAGTTAATTCTTATGACATCATATAACGGAGCGTGGTCATGTATTTACTTCAAGAACATCCTATTTAAAATTTGGGCTTAGTTAAATTTGTACAGTAGCCTTATCTAGTGCCAAATCTATATTATAGCAAGAAACAAATAAAGACAAAAGACTTTACTTTATCATTACTTTAAGAAATGAAGATCATTCAATCCAAAAATATCTCAAAAACTCTGAATGTATCATCAAGTGCAGTTGCAAAAATCATTAAACACTATGATAAAATTGTCTCTCTTGAGGACAGTCCCAGGAAAGGAAGACCAAGAGCTACCTCTGGGAAAACCAGTCCAGATGAGTACCTCATGAAGCCTCGGAAGGCCCGGGTTCGATTCCCAGCCAATGCCCAAACCCCAGCCACTGGATGCAGTGCCGGTCCCAAACCTGGATAAAATGGGAAGGGCGTAAGGAGGGGCATCCGGCGTAAAACCTGTGCCAAGTTGCTGTATGTTCCACTGTGGTGACCCCTCGACAGGAGCATAATTCTATTTTTGTTCTGTCATAATTTCAGTTTCTTCAGTATTAATATACAATGTTGAAAACAGTAAAAATGAAGATAAACCATTAAATAAGAGGGCATGTCCAAATCTGTTTTTTTTTTTTTTTGATAAAACCTAAAATATAGATGTTTTTCAGTCATTAATGAAGAATCATAAGAACATGTTTTAAAATAATTTTGTATTTTTATAAATTAAGAATAAGAACTTTTGAGTATTTTACCATTGTGTTACAAAGTTATTTGTCATGGACCATGTATGAATAACAAAAATCTCAAATGAGAACAGATGGTTTGTACCAGAGTTAGCTATTAGCAAATTATCAGCTGCAGGCCATGGTGAGTAATATTAGAGTAAGAGAATGAGAAACTGGTCAAGAAGTACCCATCACACCCATATTCAAATGTGCACCAACAAGAATTTGCCTGTATGGTTATGTGCCATTTTTTGGTCAATAGAGGGCAGTAGCAGTTGAAGCACTTGGTGTCAAATGCAAGTTTCTTTTTCTTAAAAAAAAAAAAAAGTAAATGAATTGGACGCTTTGGTGATAAGTCCACCTTGTATACACTGATGGCCAGGTGATGTGGGACTAACCCTGTGGCCAAATTCAGGCTTAGAGTTTAGGGTCAAATTTCCCATTTTGGTGGTCATTTGGTTTGACCTGGTAGAGAAAGCACCTGGGTGCTTTTCAGTGAGTCATAGGTTATGTGAGTCAGTAGCTTATGTTTAAACACAGTTCTCTGGCAAATAGGAGGAGTGAAATTAACTGAAAGCATTGGTCCCTGAACTCTGGATACCTGGTATGGTTTCCCATCACTCTGAACCAGCTGAACAGGTAGAAGTCTGAATCAGGCTCCAGGGAACAGAGTCTAATGGCACTAGAGAATATAACGTCATCCAGTCACCACATGACTTTGTGGTAAAGGTCTGACATGTTTGTGCTTGCTCATAAGAGGGCACCCAGGTGTTTAAACCCTGCAGTTTACTGTTTATAGAGATGTTACATAAAGCCCGAGATGTTACATACAGTATGTTATTTGCTTTTAAATAACTTTAAACATTAAATCAATGGGTACTATAGTTAAATCTTTAACAGTATCTATGCTAATTGCTGTATTGTGTAAATAATCATCAGCATTATCGATATTTATTGCTAACATTAGCTTGTTGCTAAGCCACTCACTATTGTCCACTGTTGTAGCTGTGATGAAGTTTCAGGCCACATTGTTGCATTAATGTTTTAAAGTCACTTCAGCAGAACAGAACCAGTAACTACTCAGGCCTTTTACTGTGAATGTGCAGGTTAAGAAGTTTTCTTATAAGCTTTACAAGCTCTGACTGAGAAAACGAAAACACACTTAAACACACTCTTGTAGAGGTACCAATGTTTTATTTATTGATTTCCTCCCATTTCGCATCTTGAACATCTCAAGGTGGCCAATTACATCATTACAACATTTAAATTACCACTTACACACCACCATGGACTTTTGCTGTTCAGATGGGATTAGCTCTTGCCCAGGGTTAGGACTGATTTATGTTTTGATTTATTGATTTATTTATGTCTGATTTATATTTTTGTGTTTTTTAGAGTAGTTATGCAAAATGGTTTGTGGCTAATCATAAATATATTGTGTGGCCAGGATATTTTTATTATTATATAATATATACATATACATATAATATATACTCTGAATATATAGACAGACTATATTTTTGGATAGACTTTATCATTGTTAATTATATTCAATTACAATAAAGTGTTTATGGAACATTACATCATATTTTCACACAAATTCTGCACTTTGAAGCAATAAAATTTTGTGTTTTTTCACAGATACATGTAATTGTCTTGGAGTTTCATTGTCATTCTAGGTCTCCTTGCATCTATGTGGGTTTCCATCTACCTCCTAAAAACATCCCAGTAGGTGGATTAGACTGAACTGGTATCCTTGCCTCGTACCCAGTGTTTCTAGGATAGACTCCAGATCCACTGATCAGGGAAAAGGAGGTTCTCTAAGTTGAATACATGAACGGAATCTCTTTCAAAAACCTACAGCAATCCAGAAACCCTGTAACGTAGAGTTTTCGCTCTTTACTCAATAACGCAAATGGTGTACTTAATGCTGTATTAAAACAAAATTATGTAATAACAAATTCAACTCTAGGTGGTTTCACGCCTTTTCTCCTTTGGGAACAAAAAGTCTTAACTAAGTCAGCCAAGGTGTCACATACAGTCACAAATCACTTTAAATGAATAGACTGGAAGATTTAAAAGGCTGAAAGTGAAAGTGATTGGTTGACCTGTGTCAGTGTGCACCTATTAGCATGTGCATGGCAGGAGCCGACTCTCTCTGTCAGTAAGAGGAGCTTTATCTCACTAAAGTAGTCATGGCTCATTTAGTTGTTGAGGCTTCCCAGCCAACAGTTTCACCAAAAGATTCATTTTGTGAAGCTTCATTTAAGAACTCATCGTACTGATTTTACTGACATCGAATTGGCAAATTTTGTGTAGCAAACAGATACTAACATTGCAAGCAACACAATTAATATGGACATGTAGCTGCAAGTCATACTGTGACCGTCAGAAGAAAGGGGATAGATTATTTCATGTTAAAGTGTGTATACTTATATTTTTTGGGCCCCATATCGTCGTAGGAAGAATGTCGCTGAGGATCTGTGGATACCTAAAATGAAAGCTGTGAATAGGAGGAATGACTCTCTGTTAATTTTGACTGAATATATAGATAGATATCTGGAATAATACCCCGACAAGATAATAAATGTTAAAGTGGCTGGCGGATTGGTCACAACCTCTGTGACGTCACAGTGGTCACGTCACAGTCAGGGATACGACACAGGCCTGGAAGCGAGGCTTTATTTGGAAACGCCCCTCGTGCTCGAGACGATCCTCGAGCTTCAGGATCTCACGTAACAGAGCTACACTAAGGCCGTGCGCGCGCACACGGTTTAAAGGGGCTTCGCGTTCTCGTGAGAATAATCATTCATTATTTCCCCCCGCCCCCCCAACAGTCGGATCATTGATGTTCTGAAAGACGAAGCTGGAAATCAGGTCAGGCATGGATTCATTGTGGTGGTAGAAAAAACACAAAGAAGACGGAGCGACCGGGACAAAGCCAGCCGAGAAGATGAGCGCGAGCACAACGGCGTCGTGTCGCTTCGCCCATTACTTCGTGTTGTGTGGACTGGACACGGACACGGGCCTCGAGCCGGACGCCTTAGCGGGTAACGCTTTATCTAATCCTCAGGGTTATTATCAGGGTTATACTGTAACACCGGGGGAAATCACGGAGACAGCAGTGTGTTGGGTTTGCACGCGCGCACAGCTGATCTAAAGCCCGCGCTGAGTTTATCTCCCGAAGCCTGGGGTTTGTTTATCTCAGCGCTCCTTCTAACGGTAACCGGGTGATTATTCCTCTGCGACACACACACACACACACACACACACATATACATGCCACTATGTACCAGCAGTACACACCAGTGATTGCTCAAGCTC
>JAOTRS010000011.1:640105-658136 GCA_028565755.1 Dinotopterus cunningtoni | reverse complement strand
TTGTTCGGTTTCAAAAAAATGTTTGTTCGTGAACGTTGTTTTGTTTAAAAAAAATGACTGATTACAGAAGAAATGCTTGCGACACTGAACTTGTACATTTAACACACAGAATTATCAAACTTGGCCACGATTTTTCTGTCTTTATTTTACTTCATGTCATGTCTTTCCTCAACTATTTAGTCATTACATATACAGAGAAAATAGAGGAAAACTAAAACTGTTTAGACTCTGTACTAGTAAGAAGGTCATCGGTTCAAGTCCAAGCACCCAGCCCAAGCTGCCACAGTTGAGCCCATAACACAATCTGCTCCAGAGATGCTGTATCCTGGCTGACCCTGCGCTCTGACCCCAGCTTCCCAACTAGGATATGCAAAAAAAAAAAATCTCTATCTTAAAAATGTTTTACAAGAAGTCAAAATGACCGTATTGTACTGTTGTTGTGATTATGATGCTTCAAAACACTTTTTTATGAATTAGTGATTTTTATTTTATTTAAAAAAAGTTAACTGGATGCAGCTAACTTGAGGTTCAAATATGTTTTAACATATTTAAAAAATGAATTTTTTTACATTTTAATTAAAAATAATTAAAGATAATTGAAAAAGTTAAACAAATTTATCTTTATTTGTAAAGGATATTTTACAATGGTTATTGTTGCAAAGCAACTTTACAGAATCAAAAATTTTTGATGCAAAAAGATATGTATGAATCAAAATGATCAGATGTCCCTGATCGAAATGTGCCTGATGAGCAAGTTGAGACTGATAGTGGCACGGAAAAACTCTGAGAATGGCAAAAGAAAGAAACCGGACTCAATAGGCAACCCATCCTTATTTGGGAAAATCATACAGAGAAGTTATGCATTAGATGTCTATGCTGAAGAGGGAAGCAGCAGCCTGACCTTTCTCTTTCCCTAATCAGCTGTTTATATGTTGGTTTGCAGTTATGTTGGTATGTAAAATCGTTCTTCTATTTCACAGCATCACAAGATATAGTGAGGAAATTACCAAAGGCTCTTAAAAAACCCCAGACGTGTAATATAAATTGCATTAAATAATTATAGCGGTGATGTGAATTATGTATGTTGACTTGCTCTTAGACTTCCAAAGTCAATAACCTTCTAGCTCAGTCAGTGCCTGCTACTGCATAGCACAGGCTTTGAACATCTGTGAGCTTCTGTGATTGACATGCTTACCCAAAGACCCCTGCTCTGTATTACGACAAAATAAGGGCTTAAGCGCAGATCTGTCATCTAGTGCCGACACTCCCAGTGGGCTTATGTTACTGCCCCGGAGCTGCTGAATGTAACGGGACACCCTGACCTGCCGTCCCGATGCTGCAAGGTCATTTTTCCATAAGCAGTGTAAACAGAAGCCTGACACTGCTGATGAAGCCATTAATTATTCAGTCTTTCCCCTATGCTTATGTCAGCACTGAAGCAGCCCATAGTGTGCACTCTCAAGTCTGAAAAAGGAACACGTGAGTGGTGCAGTTTCTCTCTCAGTGACGTCAGCACTTTCTGAAAACTGCTTTCGGATCCAATCTGTGAATGTACATGCACAGTAATCTGGTGTATGAGGGAGAACATTTAAGACGTGATCTTTTCCGAGATGTGATCTCTCTCTCCCTGAATTGAGGCCTTAAAGTGTCGCTTAAACGGTCACTTCTTATTATCTTATATTCAAAAGTGTTAATAGAGATTTTGGAACATAGCTTATGGTGGCATTCCACATTCACTCTAAATTCTCGCTTTCTTTCTTGCTTTTCATATAGCTCTGTATGCCGAAAGGCCTGTCTTTCCGCACTCAGAAGGACTGCATCACGCCGAAGTTCCACTCATTTCTAATCACACGTGAGGATGGCTCTCGCACTTACGGATTTGTACACACCTTCTATGAGGAAGTGACCAGCACTCAAATTCGCTCTGCCATGCAGACTTTGCACCAGATGCACCATGCAGAGCACGCCTCTTCTCACACATGCCCTTCATCTTCCTCCTCCTCTTCATCCTCCTCATCGAGTATGGACTCATTAACCAGCAGCGCAGATGAAGCAGAGTCTTTGTCCTCCGCCTGTTCTGTGAATCAACGTTGTTGCAGCTCTTCGAGCTACGATGCTGAGCAGGACACGCTGTACGTCTCCAAAGCACTGTGTCTGATCACGCCGATGCCCTTCATGCACGCATGCCAGCGCTTCCTGTCCCAGCTGCACAGGGCTGTCACGGCCCAGCAGCCGCCCCCTCTGCCTTTGGAGAGCTACGTACACAATGTGCTTTTTGAAGTCCCACTCCCACCTCCTGGGCGCTCCTTAAAGTTCCATGGTGTGTACGAGCCCATCGTTTGCCAGAGGCCAGGAGTGGCAGAGCTGCCCATGGCAGATTTTCCTCTGGGAGAGGCCTTTCGGCTGCTGGGGGTCGAGAACCTGGTGCAGCTCTTCACCTGCGTCTTGCTAGAGATGCAGGTTCTGCTTTACTCGCAAGGTGAGACTCAAAATTAGTTTTTGTTTAATTAGTTATTCTGTGCTTTAGCTGTGTTTATAGATGTGCTTTCACAAGTTTTAATAAACTGAGTTAAACTCTGGCCATTTTCCTACCATATGCAATGAGAGAAAGCTCTGGCCACGAAATTCATGAATGTAAGACATCTGATCAAATATTAGTGTAAATGATCATCAAGCTTAGCTTATTGGCTGAAAGGTGTTGTGTAGTGTTGTCCACACCACTTTGCTCTGCTGGATGTTTGCATATGATTTCTAGTTTTTAAAAAGCAGTTAAGATTTTTTTTCCCCCTGATGTATGTGTTTGTAGATTATCAGAAGCTGATGGCGGTAGCAGAGGGCATCACCACACTCCTCTTTCCGTTCCAGTGGCAGCATGTGTACGTGCCCATCCTGCCTGCTTCCCTGCTGCACTTCCTGGATGCCCCTGTGCCCTACGTCATGGGCTTACAGTCGAAAGAGGGCACAGACCGCTCCAAACTGGAACTGCCTCAAGAGGTGACTGGGCAAGCACTACGACATAGACAGTGTGTGCACTGTTTGTGTTGTGTAATCAGTGGACTCACACTATTCTGTTCAGTGGTGGTGATATCAAACATGTCATATGCCAGTCATGTGATCTGTTCTGTTCCAGCAGCTCCAGTATGAAATGTTATCTTTAAAACAGCCTGATTAAAAGCAAATGCTTTCTTAATAGAAATTGTTTTACACGTTACCTTGACATTCCCCATTAATATACATATATTGATACAAACACTGGGTTAGGTGCATTAGTGTAATTGTAAAAAAAAAGTGGATTATATAGAGAAATAAAGGGAGCTTTTACTCATAACTGTGCTCTGTTATTCTGCTCAATTAAAAGTCCTGGTTTGACTTAAACACCCCTCATAGTTTGTTTTTAACAAGAGAAGAAAAATATCTCTCTCTTTATAGGCAAACCTTTGCTTTGTGGACATCGACAACCATTGCTTAGAGCTGCCTGAGGATTTCCCACAATTTCCCAACAAGGCTGAGTTTATCCAGGAGCTCAGTGAGCTGCTCCTGAGCTACGGCCTGCCCCTAGAAGGGGGCGTTTCCTCACCTTCACCCACTTCCTCTCAAACCCGTGTAATGGGGAGCGACCCTCTGAGAAACTTGGTAGATGATGGAAGGAATGGTAATTTGCCGTCTGATGTCGTAGACCTGCTGCAGGGAAACCCGACTCTGGAGCGCCTTCAGGCTCTAGCCAAGCGCACAGGGGTGAAGGTCACCTGTCTGGAGGAGCTGGTGGCCAGGCAGAAGGTTTTAGGTGAGGAGAACACTGGTGTATTGAGGACAGGCATTGAGGAGGAGGAGCTGAGGAATGCCAAGCTGAATGTGCAGCTGAGGGAGGTGTTTGCTGCTCGCTTCGTCACGATGTTTGCTGACTATGAGGCGTTCGTCATTCAGAACTCGCCAGACCTGGAGTCGTGGCTTTCCAACCGAGAGCAGATGCACAACTTTGACAAGGTGACCAAAGAACACACAGGATATTCTCTAATGTGGAAGTAGACATTCCTAGTCACTCCAAAATGTCGAAAAATACATGATGAACTTTTATGCAGATGATGTTTGTTTTTTTATTTAAATTGCTTCCCGATTTCTCTCTCCAGACTTCTTTCCTGTCAGACCAGCCAGAGCCGTACCTTCCTTTTCTGTGTCGCTTCATTGAGACCCAAATGTTCGCCACTTTCATCGACAATAAAATCTTGTCCCAGTGGGAGGAAAAGGAGCCCCTCCTTCGAGTGTTTGATGGACGCATTGAGAAGGCCCGCCTCTATAATGTGCGTGCTCCCAGCCTGCGCTCCACCGTTTACCAGAGGTGCACCCTCCTCAACGAGTCCGGTGAGCCGTCCGGTTTCTTTAACACTTCATGACTCACATAATCTCTTTATATCCAGCAATAGAGAATGGGGCATTTTTCCGCGGTTAAAATTAGCAGTCTGAATAAGTAATCATTGATAATTAATATGTTAAGAGGAAGAGAAAATTGTTCATGCTGCAGTGTGGGAGGATAAAAGTCTGAGTTATTAAATGAATCCTGCTTCTAAAGTGCTCAGAAACACTGCCAAGTGCTGCACAGAAAAGCATCATTACAGAGTATGTAAATGGGTGTGTGTCTTTCAGTTAAATTCAGTTTTATTTATATAGCACTTTTAACAATGGTTTATTGTTAAAAGCAGCAGTTAAGCAGCTTCACAGAATTAAAAAATAAGGAAGCGAGTTTAAGTGTGAGGAAAGTGATGACGGTGGCAAGGGAAAAGTCCCTGAGATGCAGTAGGAATAACCCTTGAGAGGAACCAGACTCATCTTCATTTGGGTGATTTCAGATAGCAGGGATTGATCAGAAGTCATGCTGTGTGCGAGAAGGCTAGAAAACTGTTTTGTGAAATTTCAGTCTTGAGCAATTGAGAGACTGCAGTCACAAGCCATCAGTCTTTAAAACATTGGGTTGAAACATTCCCTTTTCTTGTCAATCTGATTTAAAAAAAATTTACCGTTGTTTTAAAGAGATTTTAAAAAAGATGAATAGTGCAGGATTTGGCTCAAGGCTCAAAAACATTTATACAGAAGCTTTTTCTTCCCCCACCCTCTCCAGCTCAAGCCATAGAGCAACGGCTGATGAAAATCGACCACACAGCCATTCATCCGCACTTGTTAGACATGAAGATCGGCCAAGGCAAATACCAGCAGGGCTTCTTCCCTAAATTGCAGTCGGACGTCCTCGCCTCAGGCCCAACCAACAACAAGTGAGTGTGGTCAAGATCCATCTTTTCATTTAGTCCATCCACGCTGTTTAACCTGCTTCACTGCAGCACACACACTAATGAACATGTGATGAAGAGCTGACAGGTGGGATTAGTTAGTGGCGAAGCCTAGATAAAATGACATGAATAGTGTTGATGATTGTGATAGAAAGACATACTGTTTGTTTATGGTGTCTCGTACATCAAGGATGTTTGTGATAGTTCTTTAAATATTTAAACAACAAAGCATGAATAAATTTAATACCCTGTAACGTTACAGTGATATTAGTAAATTAGCTTGAATTGTTTTGTGGCACTTTAATAGGAACACGTGCAGAGACTTTTAGTGCTCAAATTTTCTCTTTGAACTAACAAAAACAGTCTTCCATATAAATCTCCAAGTCTTACAACAATACAATACCAATTCCATTCATTTTTAAGCACTTCACAATTAAACGCTTTCACACAAAAATTACACAGTCTATAAAGTATAATTTATGAGTATAATAAAGTCAATACTTACAAATGGAAAACAAGTCAAGTTAAATTATGATATAAATATAATGAAAGTATAGGTCAAATAGGGTAACATTTCCACTTTTAAAACTTTTTTCCCTGATCTACTTGATATCAGATCTGATTAGATCAGTATGATTGCTCAGATTTTCTTTTAAAAAACTGGTAAAAATAAGTTCACTCCTCCTTGGTGGTTGTGCGCTTCATTTCTATTGTTTAAAGATAGATGGCAGATTTTTTTTCTGCAGAACTAGTGTGGCGTGTCGCTTTGATTTAAGTTTGTACGTGAAAATTGTACAGTTTCAGAACATCCCTAATTTAATCATATCGTGTATACCAACTAAACAGGTGAAGGCCAGGTCTGTCCAATTGTTCTATTGTTACATTCCATATTGTGTGTGCTCATGTTCATGTGAACAGATGGTCTAATCGCACTGGCTCGGCTCAGCGGCGGAGGGACCGGCACAGACAGCAGACTGATCATCTCGGGCTGGACAATGATCTTAAAGAGGTGCAGTACGACCACCTCTTTTTTGTAATCAGAAGTTGTGGTTTGGCTTATCTCATTGTATTTCTTTTTCTCTTTTTTTCTAAGCCCAGTAAGTTCTTTCTTGGCATCTGTGAACAATATTTGTAAACACTTGCTTTAAAACTAATTTATTAGTTAATTATTTATGATGCAATACGACAATGATTGCATGGCACCCTAGCCACTTCCTGTTTTTGTGAGTACATCATTATTTAAATTTAGTTGCGTTTCTGAATTATATAATTAGCATGCATCTTTTTAGAATCGTTTGCAAAATCATTTCAGAGCATGTTTTTCAATTGCATTGTTCATTTTTGTCTTGCATGGTTTCCTATTGGCTACGTTTGAATACCTCATAAATTCATCTGCATGTTCTTTTTATTTGCTTGTTTCTGCTCTTTCCATTGTTTTTCACTCTTTGGTTTGCAACATCCCTCATTTGAACGCTCTGGGCTATGGGCTATATCCCTCCACCGCCAGGGGTGTTTGGTCATGCAGAACTCTGTGGCTTTCTGGGACTGGGTCCGAGCACCAAGCCCTCATGTTAAAACACCCAAAAAATCCTTTTCATCCTGGAGCCTGGTATGTCTGAGGCCTGCTATTGTGTGAGCACCAGAGACATGTTTGAACAAGCGTAGATACAAACACAAAGGTACAATTAGGCACGACGACAAATTCCCAGTGCTTGCTGAGTAAAGATCTGTAGGCTTTTCCTTTCCTACCATTTTTATATTGAAACATGAATCTCTTGGCGAGATGCAAATATGTATTAATAAATTGTTGTTGATCACAGATCATTTTCAGTAATCTAATATAGTCATTTTATGTTGTTTACACCAAACAAAAGAAAAAAGATCCAGTTGCTTAGAATTTTTCAGTCACATTCAGCAGCCTTTGTATCGAAATAGTGCAGAGTTGACAATTCTGTCTTAAGCTGGTTTTAAGCTTTTTCTATTCATCATTATCTTCTTGTTCTTCCTCTTCCTTCTATTCATGCAAGAGTTCTCAATATCAGGCTGTATGATAAGATTTGTTGCTGCACCAATGCAGTACAACAAAACATAATTATAAACGAGCTTGAGGACCAGAGCTCTAGCCTGGTAATTAACTACAATAATTACACAGTTGGAAATTATCCTCCAGGTGTCGAGGTGTCATTGAGATGTTTGATTTTTTTTTTCAAACGTTGAATGTCTTAAATCCCCTTTTTTCAACTTAAGACCACTGATCGTGACACCTGACCAATGATCTTCCTTTATGATGCCTAAATCATTATACTGTAAAAATCCTGTTTTAGTCAAGAAATTTAATTTGCTTTACAATTGAGACGGACGCTAATGTGTGTATGTCTCTATAGAAGTACCTGCAGGAAGCACGTAGCCTGGGGAAAAATCTGAGGCAACCCAAACTGTCTGACCTTTCTCCAGCGGTCATCGCTCAGACCAACTCGAAGTTCGTGGAAGGCTTACTAAAGGAATGCAAAATGAAGGTGTGTATGGATTTTTGGCATTTGTTCAATCACACTGTCTTTCGGACATTTATTTCTTTTGTCTTAGCCACTGGTGTTCATTGAGAACAGAATTTTGCAAAACAGCAATGTGATGTTATTCAGTATTTAATAAAGTGGTTCTTCCTAAGGAGTTCCCCTGTTACTTGTGCTTCTGTCAAAGGTGTGTGTTGATGTTGTGTGTCCAGACTAAGCGAATGTTGGTGGAGAAGATGGGTCGAGAGGCTGTTGCACTCGGCCACGGAGAAGCTAATATCACCGGTCTGGAAGAGAACACGCTCATCGCTAGCCTGTGTGACCTGCTGGAGAGAATATGGAGCCACGGCCTGCAGGTCAAACAGGTGAACAGTGGCATCATGTTTACTTCTTTGGCTCGATTGTTACTTTTATGCAAAAAACACAAAATTTCTCTTTAATGACATTTCCATGGTTGGGTTTTGCCATGACTGGGTTTTTGCAGGGAAAGTCTGCATTATGGTCCCATTTAAGGCATTACCAAGACAGAATGGAGAAGATGGAGCAGCAGATGGCGTCATCAGGTACTACACATGCACATAAGTACACTACATGCTGCATGTATACAAACCCACACACACAAGCATATGTGTTGTTAAACTCGTCTGGGTTTTTCATCTGCTCCACAGTGCTTCATGGGCAAGACAAGCGGAGGTCAGAGTCATCCATTGGCCTGCCAGTGTTGCGCATGTCAGTCGTGCAGGACATGAGGTGGGAGTGTATCCTAGTGTGATTTATATGTATTTGCCGAAATGTTTGAAACATCTGGGCTATAAGACTAAAAGAGTTAACATTTGTGAAAGTTTTTAGAGCGGTGATGTCCAATGCTATTTCATCCAGGGCACATCAGCATTTTAAAAAAGCCAAAACACATTCATGTACTTCATCAAGGAAAATTCATTTAAAATCCTTTCTTTCTTCCACCTAGACACATCCAGAGCATGGGGGAAATCAAGACTGATGTAGGGAGAGCCCGAGCCTGGATTCGTCTGTCCCTGGAGAAAAAGCTGCTGTCCCAACACCTCAGACAGCTACTTTCTAATCAACCTATAACCAAGTATAATGACCGAACACATTTGTACACACAAACACACACAAACAAAACTAAACACAGCAGTCTTTAGAATTATGGATCACATTCATGGAAATGAGCATGTACTTGTTTTTGTGTCCACAGGAAGCTGTATAAGCGCTACGCCTTTCTGCGGTGTGAAGAAGAGAAGGAGCAGTTTCTTTTCCATCTGTTGAGTCTGAACACAGTGGACTACTTCTGCTTCACCAGCGCCTTCGCCACCATCAGTGCGTTCACATGCAAACACACAAACATACATGCAGTTCTGTGATTTTTCCCAGATGAGATAGTGGAAATTATTGCAGAGGAGGGGCTAATGAGTAAATTACAATATCGTGGAAAACTCTTATCTATTCTAAATTCATTACATATAATGTGATATATTTCAAGCCCTTATTGTTTAAATTTTGAGAATTGATGGCTTACAGCGCATGACAACAAAAAGAATCCAGTATAATCAAATATTTAAATATTTAATTTCCAGTTTGAGTAAATTACTATTTATACACAAATACCATGTATTTCTTGATCTAGCTCGGTACACAGAACCACAATCAAAGGGAAAACTGCTGACTTGTTGTCCAGAAGATGATCATCGACACCCTCCACAGAACTTCATTGCTGTAAGGGTTGGCTGTTCAGAGCATTGTATCAAAGCATATTTATACAAAGTTGACCGGAATGGAAAAATGTGGTTGGAAAAGGTGCAAAAGCAACATGGATGACTGCAGTCTTAAAAAGATTGTCAAGCAAAGCAGATTTAAGCTTTAAATCTTCACAAGGAGTGGAGTCAGTGCATCAAGAACCATCACGCATTAACATCTTGAAGAAATGGGCTACAACTGTTGCATTACTAGTATCGAGGCACTCCTAAACCAGACATAATGTCAGAAGTGGCTTACCTGGGCTAAGTATAAAAATAACTGGACCATTGCATAGTGGTTCAAAGTCTTCTTTTTAGCTAAAGGTAAATTTTGTATTTCATTTGAATTCAAGGCCCCAGAGTCTGGAAGAAGATTTGAGAAGCACAGAATCCAGTGTGCACAGAAGTCCAGTGTGAAGTTTCCACAGTCGTTGATGGTTTTAGGTGCCATGTCTTCTGCTGGTGTTGGTCCACTATGTTTTATCAGCTGCCTAACAGGAGATTTTAGAGCACATCATGCTTCTGTGTGCTGAAAAGCTTTATGGAGATACCGATATTCCTTTTCCTGCTTCACATACCAGCTGTACACAGTGCTAAAACTATCACTAACTGGTTTGCTGACCATGATATTCCTGTGCTTAATTGGTCAGCACAGTAAAAAAGGAAGATGAGGAAAAGCTGACCCAACAATACAAATGAGCTAAAGGCTGCTATTAAAGCAAGCTGACCTTCAATAATGCCGTGCCACAGGCTGATCACCTCCATGCCATGCCACATTGTGCTAAAGGAGCCCCAACCAATTATTGAGTGAATAAATCAACCTATTTTCCAGAAGTTGGACATTTCTGTATTGTGAATGCTTTTTTGCTTGATCTAAGGAAATATTCTAATCTTAGGAGATTTTTGATTTTGGCATTTAAGCGGAAAAGTCTTTTCTGGGTATTTATGTATCTTGCATAATTAATAGTTTTAATGTTAGTGATTGTTGCAGTCATATTGCATTTTATAATATGGATAAGATGGGGTTGAATTGCCTGCATTGTTTCATATTTTCATTTGCAGTAAAGCTGTCCCTTTTTATTTTGTCCCCTCAGTGATCCCATATCGTGCTGTCATCATCCCAATCAAGAAGCTGAGCAATGCCATGACCACCTCCAACCCCTGGGTGTGTGTGTCAGGTGAACTAGGGGACTCCGGTGTCATGCAGATCCCGAAGAACGTTCTGGAAATGACGTTTGATGTGAGTGTCCTTTTGTTAGTGCTGGCATTTCCATGGTAACGGTCACTAGTGGTGATGGAGCCACATAGCGTGTTTGAGTAAAAGCATTAAAATGAAGCAGATTATTTTCACCTCTCTTGTTTGTCACGCTCTGCTTATCAAATGCCCATGACATTTATATACTATACTGTAGTCCTGAAAACTGCAGCCCCGAATTGAAATAGGTTTTTCATTGCTGTATACGAGAAATTACGTTTGTTTCCATTAAAAATAAAATTCACCTTTTAGATTCTGCAGCTCACTGACATTTTGAGAAGCCAGGATCTGATTACAAAATCACATTGATCTGAGTAGATAAGCACAGCATGACTGTTTGTCCAATACATTTGAATTAGTGTACTGTAAATGTTCTCATCATTGATGTTTGTCCAAAATTATTAACAAGATGAATTGAATGACCATGTTATTTATAACAAACTGGTGAGATTGTACTTTTACAGTGAAGTTGTCCAATAACTTGATCAAATCCTCACATTGAGTGCGTAAAATCACACTTACTGTAGCTATCAAGGTTCTAAATTCAGTATGATTGCAAATACAATGTTGATTTTATTCAGTAGTTCTACAACCCCAGTTCCAAAAAAAGTTGAGACGGTAGTGAAACTGGTAATAAAAACCAAAATAAATCAGCTGTAAAGTCTTTTTATGTGGTACTATATTGAAAAAAAAAAAACATTATTTGATTGTTGAAAATATGAACTCAAGTGTTCAACAAGTTCAAATCTGTTGGAACGGGGCCAATTTAAATGTAATAACAGTGGAACAAGTAGAAATTACAAGGTGATGAGAAACAAGTGCTGTGAAACAGGTGAACCGATTCTGTCATAGTATACAAGGGGTTTCAAAGAACTTCAACCTTCTAGAGCAACGATGGGGTGATCGTCGAATTGCCAACAGATGCACCACCCAATTATCCAGTCTTTTCCTGATAACATGCCCCAATGTTGGAACACAATATGAACAACAAATTTAAGAAATCCAAATCTCAGTGCATAAAGTGCCAGGCTGAAAACTGCTTCTGAATACATGTGATCTCCGATTCCTTAGACATCACTGTCTTATAAACCATCATGCATGTGTGAGCATGGTCACACTATATCATGATGTGGGTTCAGGAACACTTTGGTAAACCTTTGTCCATTAACCAACCCTCTAGGCACTGTCTCATCTACGTTCGACAGTGGCACACAGGAAACGTTTCGTGCTCCAAGGAGTCAACGTTTCAAATACAATTACATTTACCTCGTTAAACCATCAAATAATTTGTTGTTACGTTTTCAATATAGAGACGTTAAAAACAAAAAGATTCCATTTTCCAATTTGAGTTATAAACAAGTTAATAGTAAATAAATTACATTTTTGACACAATATGACCAAAATGTTCTGCTTTGCTAGGAGGAATAAATCCTGAAGAAGCACCTGATAGCGTGTCAACTAGTAGGCTAGTTAGCTAACGTTGATTTGTACATTCCGTTGAAGGTGTTTTTGGTCAAATTTGCGACCCTTCTTCCTATTTATCTTCAGGTCACAGATTTTTCAAATTAAACTTTATGTACTGCTAAAAAGCATGGTGTATCATGTGCAATGATATTACTAATATAGTAACAATTTAGAAACAGAAAGTGGACTTTAATGTGAAGAATCCAGACGAGCTAAACAGTCAAATCTCTCCAAGAAGTTACGCTTAATAAATATCAGCACTCTTGGAACAAAGCTTGACCAATTAGATTGGTGGACCTGAATTAACTGTTAGATTAGTTTTAATATTTTTAATGTACTGGTGGTTCATTTTCCCCCCATCAGGTCTATTCTCTTCTGATACCGTCTATGATTAGCTTTAATGTTCTTTGTTAATGATATGCCAAAAAGCAGAACAAATGAATAATAATTTTAATTAAAATTGTTTTTGCATAGCTTGGTAATCTAGCACTTGCATACGAAAGTAGTCGTTAAGCAGTGTATGAAAAAAAGCTTGTATGTGTTTATGTGGCCGCGTCGTTTCCATGGAGAATCGGATTTAAGTGCGTGCCAGTGTGTGGGCGCCTTGATGATGAGAGGCTGATGTAGAATCCGAGAAGAGGACACACACACTGCCTATCCTGCTTTGTCAGTCACTTGTCATATTCTAACACGTCATCTTTCTTTCTCCAGTCTGCCTTTAGGGCTCACACGCACCTCTCCATCCCCTTCAAGGTCAGCAGCACATTTTACCACAGCTCTTTTGCTCCATGCCTCCCTTCTCTTTCCTCACTCTTATACTGGCTCTTACTGGATTTCCCTGTAGAATTGTCATTTTCATGCAGCTGCTTTTCAGAGAGGGAAAGAATCCTTCAGTTTTATTAGCTTCATGCCATTCTTTCAGGTGCTATGCAGCTTCCATTCATTCATTCAGTCGTAAAATTGTAGAATTGACATGAAAATGACATTCGATCTTATGTCTTGCATCTTATGTCTTGTAATGGGAGGTTGTGTGCATCGCCCAGTTAGAGGAGTAGTGTTGGAGTGCTGCATGAGTATTTTGGGGTGGAAGGTACTCTAGCTAGTGTGTTTTTATCACTTCTCTAAAATGAACTCTTCATTGCAGGTGAAATGGTTTTCTCTTTTTGTTATTTTTACAATCTATACCCCCAAGAACACTTTTGTAAATTGTTGTTGCAGTGTCAAAACCTGGGGAAGCTGACCACTGTGCAGTTGGGCCACGATAATGCTGGGCTTCTGGCCAAGTGGCTGGTGGACTGCGTGTTGGTTCGCAACGAGATTACAGGACACACATACAAGTGAGTACAGCACTATACATTTGTTTGATTTGTAGCCATTCTACATTTCTTTTATCTTGATACCAATGTGAGCTCCCATCTGCCACCTGCTGAAGTGCATTTAAGAGGAAAAGGGGAGAGACAAAAAGAAGTTTTTGTTTCTTATACTTTGACAGCACACTCATACACACACACACACACACACACACACATACACACACACACACACACGCTGGAGATCCCAATGTCCAAAAATGATCTAAAGGAAAAAAAATGACATAATTGGTCACTCTATAGAGTAGAAAGTCTATATAGAAAAAAAGAGTATATCCTTTCTTTGCTGTCCTGCTCTCTTTATAAAACTTTCATATACTCCATCTATATTTTCCCCGTATGAACTCATGCCTTTTCTAGATTCCCTTGTGGTCGGTGGTTGGGGAAAGGCGTGGACGACGGCAGTCTTGAGCGAATCCTTATCGGTGAATTGGTGGCATTAAGCAATGAAGAGGAGGTGGGACGGGGTTCCAAGACTCCGCCCCCTCAACGTTCACCCTCGCAAATCCGTCGCATCAGCATCAGCTCCATCACAAGCCGAGGCAGCAGTAAGTTTGGATATAGAATATAGATCTTACATATATCTGTGTTGTGATTTGTACAACCTGTTATTAATTCATAACTTTTGGAACAATGTCTTTTGTTTTAGAACCAACATCAGATCAGATCCAGGAAGCCATCAGTGAAGCAGTCAACACCATTGTGAAACATTTTCACAAACCAGAGAAGGAGGTATGTGTGTACACAACTTTGGTTTAGTTTTGTTTTTCAAGGACTCTGACTTACTCTTTTCCTCTTGGTGATCAGAGAGGAAGCCTGACAGTTCTGCTGTGTGGTGAAGGCGGTCTAGTGGGAGCTCTGGAGCAGTTCTTCTACCATGGCTTCCGGACAGCTCGTCTCTTCCAGAAAAGTGTCTTTTTGTGGGACTTTATAGGTGAGTTCAGCTTGGAGACGTGTCATTAACTGTATGCTTAAATGTAGGTATGAAAATATACATATGCATTTTTATAGAGATGTACAGTGCATGTATTGTGTGGTTGTGTATTAAACAGAGAGGACGGTTGTGTACATGGAGAATTCTGATCAGACGAGTGATCTGCAGCCTATTGGTTCGAGCTGCAATTCTCTTTGTCGCTATGCCAACGCTATTAACAATACATCACGCAACTTGGGCAAAGATGGCAAATTTCAGCTTCTGACTTGTCTCGGGGCAAGGTAGGGACATTACAGTTGTGTGTATATTCTTAATCTCACACACACACACACACACACACACACACACACACACACCTTATTACCAGGCACCTATTCTGCAAAATTTCCTTTTTTGATTATTTTGGGTATTAACATGAGTCTCCAATGTGTGTACAAAAATCCCCTCCTTTTTTTATCTAATCCATTTTTGTCTATATATTAGCATGAACGCATCATTAAAGTTTCAAGGTACAGATTTCAGGAAAGTCACATTTTTTGTGTTCTGATAGGCTAGAAAAAAAAAACACTTTCACAAATGGACAGTAGCCCATTTGCATTTAAAGCTACAGACAGTAAAACAGTCCGGATAAAATTGTTAATGAAACAGAAGGATGCCAGAATAAATGATCTAAGTGATATTTCATTTGGATCATTAACAGACACATTTTGGAGACCTCTGGTACTTATGTTAACTTGTTAAAAAAAGAGTATAATATGGTACCTTTAAAGTTGCATGTATGTATTAGACTTCATATTCTTTCCCTCTCCGTGCTCAGAGATCGGTTGCTGACTCACTGGCTCCCCCTGCTGGTCGAGTGTCCCATCATCACGCGTATGTTTGAGGAAACGGCGTTGCTGCGTGACAATGTCGCTGTCGGCTTTCTCATCCGCGTCCTACAGTCTTTGCATGATTTCCGCATAACTCTAGAGACATCCCTCACCAAAGGCGTGGAGCTATAGTGACACAGAAATGCCCATCTGTCTCCTCCTCCACCTCATCCTCCTGATCCCTCTGCCTCTGCTGCTACTGCTACTGCTGCTGCTTCCGCCCCAGGAGCATGAAAAAAAAAAATCATGCTGTTTAAATCACAGTTAAAGCCGCAGCAAAATCAAGGCTCACCTGGAAAGGGGGAAAACATTTTGGAGCAGTGTTTGGTGGTTGAATGAAAAGTTTTTCATTGTAAGACAGAACCCTCTGGTTCGGATGGTTTCTAAATCCTGCTTGTAATTGAACAGATTTCTGTTTTACTCCGTTGGACAACTGGGTACTATTTCAAGCACCGTCAAAGCTTTGTGTGACTTCATGGAAAAGCATTACGTTAATGGCTTTGCAGAGATTTAGTATTCACCAACTTTGGAGGAATACAGTGGAAAGCTGAAGCTTACTCGTGCCTGCATTAAAATGGTTAATATCCAAAAAAAAATTAAAACAAACACATAAAAAAGCCCAACATTTTACATACTATTTGGGTGAGGAACTGTCCTACAGGTTTTTAGAGAGAATAAAACTGACTTGATGATAACTGGCCGATACAAAGCTGCGATCGTAAACATTCCAGCGATATGAAGCATGATTATTTGAAGATTGTGTTAAAGGATGAGTTTTAGTTTTGCCAATCAGTATTAACATTGAGTTGTGTTGAAAGAATTCAGCAGCGAACTTTTATATTTATTAGAAAACACTGGAAGTAGACAAAGCAATAATACAATTATCCTGCCCTCGTCAGGACAAAACCACTTAAACAACCAGCTTTTTCTTACCATGTATTACGTTTTGCCACTTTTTTCAACCAAATTTAAAGACCCTGGGTAACATTCTGGATTTTGGGTTTTGTGGCTTTAAATCAAACACACACACACACACACACACACACACACACATACAGTGTAATATCTGTAGATTAATATTAATGAATTCCATGGCTTTCTCCATGAGAACAACTACATGAGTATGCGTTAAGCTAGCTGTTATGAAATAATTTGTTCTCATGTTTAACAGTGTTTGAATTTCTGTTATCCACCCATATATGTCAGAGGGTGCATACGTAAAAATAGTTTTTTTTTCTTTTCTTTTTTTCTTTTAAGTGTTCAAAATGACGTCTGTATATTTATTTATTTTTGAACAATGCTTTTGTGACACTGGTTAAAGCTGTATGGAGCTAGATGTTAGGGGCGATTCAGTTAACTAAATCTAAAGCATATATTAGTTATAGTGTATCGCTTCCTCTTTTCCATATTTGCCAGCTAATTGCTCATTGTGGTTGGTTCTGACTGTGTATAATTTTGGTATAATAAACCTGTGTAAAATTGAATTAAGTTTGCTTCCCCTAAAAAAATTAAAGCAGCTAGCGAACATGATATAACACTGGATCATTCCCTTTTGTTGTGCGTGCTAGAGCTGGGAATTTTAGCTTGAGATTATTTCATTTAACGTTAGGTTCATATCCTGGACCAGGATCATAACCACTTTTTTGTCCTGTGAGGATGTAGGATTGTTTGCTTTCTTTCCTGATCATTGTGGACGCTTCTTACTGAAAATATGGAAAGAAGAAAATTTTTCCATTTATCACTAAGAAATTGCTGTTATGTTCATGATGTTTTTGGAACCTTTCATTAAAAATCACAATGTGTTTATGATTGTGCCCTCTGTCTACTCTTTTATAACAAGCTATTTGTTGCCTTTTGCAGTTCTTTCATTTAAAATAAAAATTCATTATTTCTGATTACCACCATCACTGAACCACCAAAGCAATGGCTTAAAAATCCTTGCAGACCAATGCAACAAAAAACTTAACCACTGAGGGTTGCATGAATGTGTGCACTCCTCACACCAGTCCAAAGCCCAAATAAAATTGGGCAGGTTGTTTCAAGGAAGAACATTCTGCGTAAAACCTGTGTCGAATCAAATTATGCAGAAAGGGACTCGTTGTGGTGACTCGTATAAGGAACAGCCAAATGAGAATAAAGAAGAAGCAGAAAAAACATGTTCAGGTTTGTGGCAGTTTTAATTAGACCACCAGTTTGTTTGTTTTTGTTGAGATATCACAGGCATGTGCAAACTATAAGAAGAATTGCATGAGCGCCAAAGGTAGCTCAGTGGTTAGGATGTTTAAACCACAGTACTACCAAGATGCTATTGCCGGCCAATTGAACAAGGCCCTTAACCCTCATCTGCTCAGATGTTTAATGAGATAAATGTAAGCTACTCTGGATGAGAATGTCTGCCAAATGCTGTTAATGAAGAGGTATTTAAAACAGTCAGGTTCTAGCGGAAACCCATTATGGACTAAAATCATTCTGGTATGGTTGAGGAAGTGTCAGAGCCAGAGTTTGCACACCATACTCACAATCTACAGTCGTGGCCAAAAGTTTTGAGAATTACATAAATATTGGAAATTGGAAAAGTTGCTGCTTAAGTTTTTAT
>JAOTRS010000011.1:600339-616435 GCA_028565755.1 Dinotopterus cunningtoni | reverse complement strand
CTGAAAAAAAGATTAGCTTTAGTTTAGTTATTTTATTGCATGTAGCATTTTTTTATACACCCATTTTTATGAAGGGTGCCAATAAATCTATAGCACATGGTTGATTTATGAAAAAAACTGTCTTCAAGCATCCATGACTTGCTTACTGAATTTTAAATTTTAATTCTGTACACACGTGTCTTGATGGCTTTATTTTAAGTATAAATTCACATTTCTTTGCAAGATAAATGCCTCAGGGAGAAACTGCTCCGACTGGTCGACTCTGGTTTATTCGATCACCTCCCAGAGCCTAAAGAAGATCCAAAGAAGAACGACGATGAACAAAAACCTGATGTTTTATCTACATCAAGCACCCTCCCTGGTAAGGCGCATGGTGTATGCACAGTAGTGTACAAGCTGCTTCACGTGTCGGTGTGTGATCTTGTCGGTTTTTTTTTTTTTTTTTTTTGTGCAGAGGTGGTCAGTTTGAACTCTGTCGATCTGGCTTCAAGGCAGGTAGGAACCAACAAACTACTGTTCTTCTGTCTAAATCTTGCTTTTCTTTTCTTGGGATGTCCTCTTTATGCTTGCTAGATCAAGTTGATATATTTCTCCTGTTCTTTGCACTGAAGTGTGTCAGTAACTTTAGAATGATGCCAGTTTTTAAACAGACGCTACATAACTGAGAGCGACCTCACTGGCCCTAGGCAGGGTGACGACATGAACGTGCAGTCACCGAACTGGAAGGTGGAGTTCTTGGCCCATAAAGAACAGGAACCACCAGACTCTTGGGATATGGAGGTTTCTGATCCACCAGCATCCTCCAAAATAGAGTTGCAAAAGCCTTGGAAAGGAGCAGCAGGATTCATTCCGAAAACCATGGTCAATATGAAGCCTGGTGTCGAAACCAAACAGGTTGCTCTTGATTATTTTACTCTTGTGGGGCCAAGTGGAGTCTGCCAGTTGGTTGGCTGATCAAATCTTGTTTGTATTTAATATCTTAGAAATGCCAGAAGAAAATTAAAGGAAGCCAGACCACCAAATCTGTAAGTGTTCCTGTCCTTTGTACTTTTTAGTTGTAGTCGTACTAATTACAAGCACGTAGTAATTCTCTGCTTCAATAGAATGGGGATGTTAGAAAACCTGTATCCATGGAGGTGTTTAACTCGCCGTCCTCTCTGGCTAAAGATCCGGCCTTGCGCAGACAGCAGCTGGATCACCTGATGGATCAGATCACTGGCTCCTTCAGCTTTATTCAGGTACACGTCAGCACTGCATGCTCATTCTCCTTTAATTCTGTCTCTTTATTTTGCCATTTGTTATGGTATTTTACTTTTTTTTGTTTGTTTTAACAGAACCAATTTTCAGACTGTCTTGCTTGGTGTCTTAAAAATAAATAATTAAATAAATATATACCAGAGATGTATATTTATTTGTAACCAAATTTCGAAAAAGGTGTACTAGTCTAATGCCTAAGTTTAAGTAAATTCTGTCAGACATGCACAGAAATTGAGACTGGTTTCAGACCCTTCAATGTGTGAATTGTAAGAATGTTGAAAGAGCGAGTTTAACCAATGTACAGACACAACATTTATTATATACAATATATTGAGGTAAAAGCTGAGCATCTTTAATTTGAAAATGTGTGGAAATATAAAGAGAAGGTTATTGGTAGCTGCCAAAAGTTATAAGCCTGTCTTTGCTTCAATACAAGAAGTCCATTAGATTTACCCAAGTTTTTCAATACAAATAAAGTTAATGTTTTTGCATAAGGAAAACCCCCATGGAGCATCAGCTCTATTTTGGGACTTTGTTTTATTTTCCTAAAAAAAAAAAAAAGAAATTTCACAATATCTTTAATCTCATTCAGGACTCTTTGCTGGATGGAGAAGCCGTGCTGGGTAATGGCCGAACAAGAGGGCTGTGTCTGTCTCCTGTCACCTCTCCTCTGGGTAAAGCTCTCTGCAGAATGGATAACTGATTGTGATATGCTGAATGTCTTCCAAGTGACCGAGCAGTGGTCTTGTGCAAGTGTGATATCTAAAGCTTGTTTGTTTTACAGCTCCAAGAGAACAGAATATACCAGCTGATATCCTGCCTCCATCTCATAATGTAAGTCAAAGTCACATTTGGCAGAACTGTTGGTTTTATTTTTGAATTGCAGTACTTTTATGGTTTTTGATATTTGTGTTGTGTTCATGTGCCAGTCAACTCCTCTTCACGGCCACCAATGTTCTGAAGACCCCCAAAGCACTCTGACCAATGGTGATCAGATCACAAACCCCTCTGACCTAAAGCTCAACACTCAAGATGAACCACAGGTAAGCCACTCCGTCCAGCTGTGTGACCCTACTATTCTGTGAAAATGGGGCTTTTCTCATTTACATGTAGCGTAAGAAGGATGAAATTAATATGAATGGGTTTAATAACAAATTGCTCTTTGGTTCTAGGTAGAACAAGAAAAAGGTTTCACATCTCCACCTCTCTACTGCAGAGAGTCATGCATCTCTGCACCTTGTGAGAACAAGAACTCTAAGCAGGTCTGTGTGTAAAGATCATGTGTCCCCTTACACCACAGTTTATTTAGAGTTACTCCAGTGATTTTCTATAGGGTTCTTTTGGAGATTTTCCCCCAAACACCATTTAGAATACTAAAAAGCTACATTTTCAGTTGGGTGGACCCACATGTATATCATATCCATATAAGATGAATCAGCGTGAGGAAGCCAAGTTGGATTTTTATTTTTATTTTTCTGCAAAAATGTCCCTAGTAATTAAACCTTTACATGACAATTGATAGTCGACACTGTCCATGCCGTGGCCTTCTTGCATGTCCATTTGCAGCCAAATGTCAAGGAATACCAACAGCATGATGAAGGCAGGATTTTCTGTCCCAATCTTTTCAATGATGCCAAATTGTCGTCATTCGTGACATGCCAGACCCATCAGTAGAACCATTTGATTGGAATCTGTTCCATAGCCTGAAAATGGTATTCCTGGCAACTCCAATCAGTGTCTGTTTGCATTGCACCAGGTTGAAGCGTTCATGCATGATAGCATGATGGTCTGAAAACAAAATGCATCAGAATTTTTTCATTACTTTTGACACCAAGACATGTCAGCTGGAAGTCATCACATTTTGTGCATGTATACAGGATGCCCTTAAGAAAATGCTCCATGATAAAGTATCCAACTAATGAGCATGTTAACTTCACCTTATGTGTTCCTAATGTAACAAGGCAAACAATCTAATTTATTTCAACAGTACTTTTTAGTAACGCTACTAAAAAAAAATTTAATAGTAACACTTTGGTTCATAATTATGAGCTCAAAGATGCACATCATTATTTAGAGTGGCTGTGATCGATACTGTAGAGTATACCTATCCCACTCAGAATGGCTAATTTCCCTCTCTTGGACCCCCAACTGCAATGATAATGCAAATGTTTTTGTGCATGTGACTTGACACTTAGGTCTGATTAAGATGGGAACATATCTATGAATGATGCCTTAATCTGCCTCAGGGTGATTCAAAGCAGGTTATTCATACATCGTGTGCAACAGGTAGGAAAGCAGCCCCTTTCTAATGGAGACGTACCCTCGACTGTTCTGCCACAGTCCTTTAGCACTCCACCCAGCAGACGATCTCTACCTGCAACCAGCACTGCATCCTTCAGCAGCCTGCACTCTGTGAGTGTATTTATAAAATTTTAAAAAAATGCATGTTTTTAAGTGATCAAGTGCTCAAGTCTGTCTCTACTCCAGGTCTTCAGCGGGGATGTTCCAATCACCAGGGGCTCCGAGCTGAAAACTGATGAAAGCGGGTTTTTAGGGGGCATTTGTCTGAGCTACAGTACAGCAAGCACTCTGAGCCGCTCCACCGCTAGCACCCAGACTCCACCGGAGCTCAGCCTGCCGCAAGATGACCTGCAGATGGGTAATCAAAAATAAAAGGGGGGGGGGGGTAGATTTGAAATGCCTTACTTGGACATGGTGTTATACATGCTTTGGATTGTTTAGTGTAGGTGACTTTGTGGTTCAAGTATAGATGTGTTAAAGAAGCATGTGCCATTTATGATGAATTTAAATGCAATATTTTTTATCTATTTCCCCCCCAATCTATCCAGAGAGTGCATATCTGTCAGAAAGCGACATCAGCGCTACCAGCCAGGCTTATTCATCTCCTGGGCCGAATTCTGGCCCTCAGTCTCAATCTAGTCTGGTCCAGCATTATTACCCTCGCAATACACTCAGAGGTATGACACATGGTGCAAGAGGACACTCTCATTCCTCACTCCGTTCACCTGGGGCTTCCAGAGGTATCTTCCTTCTTTTTCTCTTCTATCTATTCTTGTTTTTTCATTCTGTTTAATAGATGCTTTACAAGGGGTGTTCAAGTCAAACTGGGACTTTTGATTATTCAGAATAGCAGAACACAATTCTGAGACGCACAGCCTTCAAAACATTTGCACCTTTAAATGTTTTACTGCGACTAAGTCTGATCACCATACTGTGCCTGAAGTCTTCTGTAAATTGGCTTTACACCTTAATTTGAGAAATTTCCAGTTTTACTTGAATGCCCTTCACTTCATTAGTTAAGACTTTTTTTTATTCTTTTTTTTTTTTATAAAAGGGCCAGGATTCTATTGCTGGTGGGCTGGATAATGATTTTGTAATTTATTTATTTTTTTCCCCTCTTACTGTGAATTTCACAGGAGGCTTTGAGGTACACAGAGCAAATGTACGTGCTCCAGGAGGAGGCTTTAGTTCCCAGACCCACCGTGAGACTGGATCTGTTCTGTATACCTCACAGGTAAGAGACATCCGATTTTCCACACTCAGCTTTTGACTTCATGTAGAACAACTTGGTTTTGATCATCTCTCAAATATTTCTTAGGAAAATGGGTATCAGACGAGTCATAAACGCACCGGAGGGACGGCAGCTCGGAGGAACAGCTCCGTTGGTACATCAGTTGGTTATTTCTCAGCTTTGCCATTCTTGGAAGGATTCTGGATCAATCTAAATACAGGTCAAATTTCTTGTGTGTAGCAGGTTGGAGCGACTCCTCTCAAGTGAGCAGCCCAGACCGCGAGGGTGCATATATAATAGACTCGGCTCACGGTGACTCTCTGACCATTACGACCTCTGCGATGCCCTTAACTGGACCTCCTCCTCACACCTTGATGCCTGTTTACCCGCAACTTCGCGTGGCCTTTTCAGCTGCTCGTGCCACAAACTTGGCTCCAGGGACTCTGGACCAACCTATTGCTTTCGACCTGCTCCACAGCAACCTTGGCAATGCGTTTGATGCACCGTCTGGCCACTTTTCTTGCCCTGCAGCAGGCACATACGTCTTCTTTTTCCACATCCTTAAGCTGGCCATCAGTGTGCCACTTTATGTCAACCTGATGCGCAATGATGAAGTAGTGGCTTCAGCGTATGCCAACGATGGTGCACCTGACCATGAGACGGCCAGCAACCATGCCGTCCTCCCTCTGCGTGTTGGTGATCACATCTGGCTGCGCCTCCACCGTGGTGCCATCTATGGCAGTAGCTGGAAGTACAGCACCTTCTCAGGCTTCTTGCTTTACCCAGATTGATTTATTCTGTAAATCCCCTCTTGTACAGGCACTTACACTGGGATGCTAATTTGGATCTGTTAGCTTGCCTCTGCTAAATCACACTCCTTGCACATTTTTCACCACCCAGTAGCATGTGTAGATGTGGCAACATTTCGTGTCTGCTCATTCCAATGTTAGTGTTGATCTTTCGGCTTGCGGACACCTTTACTTTAGATGCTGGAGCCATACACCTGAAGCCATGTCTGCTAATTGTGCCTTTTCTTTCTGGTTACTGAGCACTTGAATGGCTTGTATGAATGTAGAATAGTTGATCTGAATACTTGACACGTTGAGCACTTTAAAAAGTGGCTCTGTGACTGTGTGGTTGTGGATGTACAGTAATGCTGGTTGCCAATTAGGCAAACAAACCAAATGGTTCCTCTTGTGCCTGAATAAAAGATGTGCAAACTCATTCCGTTTCCTGATTTGCTGTCTGTTGCGTTTTGTTAAAGCAGAAGAACTGGTTCACAAAAGTGAAAATATGATGGGCTTTATGCTTTAGTTACCTAAGCTTTATACTGAAAACTATGTTTAAAAGCATTAACATTTTATGTACTATGTGACCTGGAAGGAGGCTTGATTTTCAATTTGAGTGTTTTTACTCCTTTTTAAAAGTCACCCTGAATAATTCCACCAGGGGGCGGCATCCTCAAACACTCAAAGTCTGCTTCAGTGTTTTTAGATTTTTTTTTTTGGTCAGATGTTACTATGGTATACTGAAGTATAATTACAAGCATTTCTTAACTGTTAAAGGCTTTTATTGAGAATTATGTGAAAAGTCAATATTTACAGTGACCCTTCTTTTTCAAGGCCTCTGCAATTCACCCTGACATGCTGTCAATCAACTTCTAGGCCACATCCTGACTGATAGCAGCCCATTCTTGCATAATCAGTGCTGTTCAGTTTTATCAAGGATGCGTCAAAGAAGTCTCAATGATACGGGTGCGCACACACTCCCAGATCATGAGCGTTCCATCATTCTGTGCTTTAGTGTTGTGTGAACTCCTCATCGGTGGTCACTATGCATCCAGTACAAGAGCGTCTACAGGAAGAAGTGCTTAATCTATGCTTCATTTCAAACTGTTCTGGTGTTTGTTTCCCAATAGAAGATAAACTAAAATAAATAGCATTATCTTTAGTCAATGTGGGATAGAGACAGGGGCAGATAGAGAGAGCATGTTGAAATTTGTTTGAGCTCCAGTCAATGTGTTCCTCTGACCTTTTCGGTCTCTTGCCACTAGCGCTAATGGGCCATAGAGCTTTGTCAAATGTATGATGATTATGAAATATATATTCTTTAAATTGAGCAATATACTTATTGTCGTTAGAAGAAATCAATTTAAAACCTGTTAATATAAAAAAGAAAAATAACACGTTAACAGGCAGGGTGTCCACCTATCTCTAGTGTGTAAGAACAGGAGGTTGATGGGGTCTGTGTGTGGTGGGAAGGGGGTCGTTTTCTTTTAGCAACAAACGGGCTATTTCTTCTTCCTGTAGCAATAAAACCAAACGGTCAGCTGTCCCAATCTGTCTACAACATCAGTTCCATGCTTCTGGATGCACATTTATCCTGTTCCATTTCCTCCCTGGACGTTGTGGACCTGAGAAAGTACCATTTTGCACACGTTCACCATGTGGTTACTTGATATTTCTCACGTTGGTGACTCATAAGGGCACTTTGGTGAGGCATGCTGTGGTCTGTGAGATCAGCCACCGTAAACCTGATCTACTTAAGCTATTTATATTGGAATGCTCGAAGGTCAAAATGATATCAGTGTACACCGGGTAAATATGTATCTCATATTATTAGAGAAAACATTAAAAGAATGTGCAAGAGGATTCACTGGAATTTGGGAAATCTTTTTTTTTTTTTTTTTTCATTTGGTCTGGTTTGTAGCTCATAATCTCTTTACTTAAGTGTAATAAATACAGTAAGATAACTGCTGGTATTTACATCTGATTAAGATATGTCTAGATTAAGTCAGTTTAGTTTTCAACAACAAACAGAGACTTGATGTGGTCTCCTGTATATACAGTAGGTGAAGTGCTGCATTTGATTCACCTGGGAAGGTGGATCTCAGAACTGTCAATTTTTTTTTGCGTTTATTTTGGTCTTTTGTTAGCAACATACTAGCCAGCTATCTGTGATGAGGGATGGATATTTTCCTATTCATAACAGCATTGTCAATGTTATAGATTTAACAAGTAATTTTACCCGTATGTTAACTGATCTAAAGCAAATATTTATACACTATATGGCCAAGAGTATATGCATCTCTGACCATCACATCATAGGTGACCCAGTCTGTGAAACCCCAGCTATGTTTATAGCATTTATTTGTGATTCACTGTTTAAATATACTGTACAATCTTGATGTCATGGTCAGGGATGAATATACTCTTGTATATTTTCAAGGCCTGGGTGACGTATACGTTCTTTCCTTAAACTTTTCCACAATGTCTCCATGTGTGCCGTAGCATTACAGTTTCCCTTCACTGGAACTAAGAGGCCTAAACCTGTTCCAGCATGACGCTGCTGAAGTGGTGGAGCTCGAGTATCCTGCACTGAGCCCCTAACCTTATCCGCAATGAACATCTTTGGGATGAACTGGAACACCAGCTGCCCCCCAGCCGGTTAACTTGATTAACATTTTAACCAGGGCTTGCCCCAGTTTCCTTTTCCAGACCAGTGACTTTTCACTATAAAGAGCTGACCCATATTCCCTTCATGATTTTGCTTATGACACTGTTTTATAATTCAGCTCGATTGGACAAAATTGACATCTTTGTAAGTTTCGAATCACAGTTGACAGCATGAATGATATTTTCATGACAGGACAAAAAGTAATGCATTACATTGCCTGGCACCTCAGCTAGAGGGCTTAGGGATAATTGCAGAACATGTGCAGGTCACTGTTTGCCTGTTAGCTTCTTCTACATTCCTTGTGTGTGTGTATGGATAACATGTGTGGTGTTTGGGAACAGGAAGGAGCCTGTTTGGAAATATTTCCGTGTGCACTACAGCTTAACGCTGAGAGACTTTTGGAGCAACATCAGAATTGTATGATGTGGTTTTGGGGTTTATATAAGTGACCTCACACATTCACTATGTGGATTAGCTACTACATTTCTTGGTGTGACTATATATATATATATATATATACACACACACACACACACACACACACACACACACACACGCACACACATACGTGTGTGTGGTTCCCTGTCATGCCAGGATAATATGGTTATTTTGTTTTTGGGAGTTGGGAGGAAACCCATGTGGCAGAGGAAGCTTAGTGCTGAATGCTGAGTTGAGAGATAATGACATGTCCCACTGAGCCGCTCATGGTGCTTTTTGCCTTGTAAATTTTTGAGTGTGGTATTGTTAGACGAGTCACAAACAAGGCAGTGAATTTTGCACAACCTAGTCTTTTTATGGTTACGTATATGGATTCATGATTGCGCACACACATTTGTCCTTCAGTGCTGGCAGGAAGGAGTGACTACTGAAGCACTTTGTCATTCGGGTTCCCGACGTGTCGGCTTCTTGAAGTTTGACACTTACGGAGGCCCCTTTTGGACTGCTGTGTCCGGCGTGTCTTATGTAATGCGAGTGGCCTGGTGGTGGCTAAATATGTCACAGCCCTTAGAAGGTGTGTGTGTAAGATAGTGTAGTTCAGGGTGTGTAAGTGTAACCAGAGTGTTTTAGGCACAGACTGGTTACACTTACAGAACTTCTCTTCTCTGAGCATACACTCGCACACACACCACTGAGTTTATTTTTAGAATCCCAGTTCCCAGATCCTATGTGCATTAAGGAGCATTGTCTGCCACAGAGTGAATTGTGTATGTAGTGTGTAAACTCTTAATGCTTTCTGTACTTAAGTATGGCTTTATGTGCCGTGCTCCTACAGGGCTGGGCTGCATTGCGTGGTTAAACTTTAAATTGGTGGTTGTGCACACTGTACTCAAACAGCCTGATCACACAACCTGGTAATCAGTGGAGAAATGGACGTTTTCCCTGTTTGTGTGTTTAGCCACAGGCGCTGTGGTCATTATTCATTCATTGCCACTTGGCGCCATTTGGACAAAAAAAAAAAACAACAACAAATCGAAATTCATCCTATTTTTTGTGGTAAATTTTAAAATATGCCTTGATCAGAGAACTCAAACTGGGTGAATCTGAATTCTGTCCCGATGAATAAGTCAATAATAAGATAGCAGTCGTCTGTGTTTTGAAAAGGGTGTAATGGTGGATCTGCAGTCTGGCTTCTGAAGGTGTCAAGCAGGCAGATCCAGTTCTTGTGTTTTTCCTGTAATCTAAAATTCAGTATCAGCTGAATTCATACTGCGTCTGTGACTGGGTAAATGTTGCACAATAAACATTACAAAAGAGTTTTTTAATAATGTGTCTGGTTGGCCCTTGTCATTAAGTGAGTGTGCTTGTGTGAGTGTGTGTGTGTGTGTGCAGGCAATAGGCTGATTCAGTCTGTGTATATGAGAGCAGTGACGCAAAACACTTGACCAATTTCAGCATTAACTTCACCCTGAGACTTCAGCATTAACGTCATTATATATATGATGTAAACATGGCAGACTTTTGTTGGCTGATTGATGTTAATGTAAAAAGATGCAAATAAGACAAAAAATGCTTAATATACTACAAACAAACCAAACACAGACACACACAATACATTCTCAATGAAAAACATGCTGTACTAACCATCATCACGACATTCCTGTTTTTTTTTTTGTTTTTTTTTTTAATACAATGCACCGGTGACTTAAAAAAAAAACTCTTACATGAATTGGAAGTGCACCAAAGCCTTTTTCAAGTCATGGCTTGTAACAGCGCTAGCCAAATATATATACAGTCCTTTTGTTTTTGCTCTACACAGAAGACATGTGGGTTTGAGATCAAAAGATAAAAGAAACAATAGGTCAGAATTCGAATGAAACCTATGTTTATACCTATCTATTTTTTGGTGATCAAAAATATAGGAAGACGTCACTGACAAAAATTTCTTGTTGCCTTGTTAAACTGAGAGTGTTTGAACCATTAATAGCTATAAATGTAGAATCTTGGTTGAGTTCTGGGTTTTAGCCATGATGACTGGATTTGTTAAGAAGGATAAACCAGCATAAAGATCAGCGAGCTGTATATGGGAGAGAAGCAAGACACTGAAGTTAAGAAAAGAAGAAAACTCAATCAGGGCCATTGAACAAGCATTGGACATATCCCAAACAACAGGTTTGCCTTGAAATAAAAGAACCCACACCCAGTCAGACACTATCAGCCTACAGGGCATAGCTGTGGGGGGGGACCGGAGTTCCTGGAGGAAACCTACCAAACACAAACATGCAAACTCCACCTACACAGACCTAATGAGGAAGTAACACAGGAACTCCCAAACTAGGGGACAGAACCCCACATGGGGTCACTTGATTTATGAGCAGGGTCGTGAGAAAATTCATTTGTTGAGTCTCCTTATTTGTTTGAACATTTTCACAAATTATTAGAAATGTTGTTCTACCTATGAAGACATACGTAGTATTTTTATTATGCACTATTCTAATCCATTTAATTCTTAACCCGAATCTCATACAGTTAGTGTTAAAAATCCTCTAATGTAGCTTTCAGACCTAGTAAAGGGTCGTTTTTCATACCAGTCATCTAGATCTTTTTAGTTAAATTAATATTTTTAAATGTACAGTCAGCATTTTCGATGTGAGACACAGCTATTGCCAACAATCAAGATTACACTGAATGTTTTGAAAGAAGCAGAGCTTGTCAGTGTGTTCAACATCAACATGCATTAAACTGGATGGACAGTGATGCTTTGGTTCTGATGTCTGCTATCTAGTGAATGCACATTTAACCCTTCAGATGCACATAAAATGTGTAGGCAGTATGTAGACAATGCCATACAGTCAGAGTCATGCACCAAACCCCTCTGCTCCAGCTGAGGTTGGATCATGCCACCAGAGGTGGAAAGTAACAAATTACATTTACTTGTGTTACTGTAAATAAGTAGATTTTTTGGGTACTTTTACTTTTTAAAGTAGCTGTTAAAATCTGTAATTTTACTTTTACTTAAGTACATTTTGTTTGAAGTATTATACTTCATTACATTTTAAATCATATTTGCTACTGAGTAAAAAATAAATAAATGAAAATGCAAAATAATAAAAAATAATCCAACAGGGAAGGAAAAAAGTTGCACACCGGAAACCACTGCACGTGCAAAATTCACAAGAACGATGGAGACGGACAGAACAGATGCCAGTGATGCAGACCCAGCTGAAAGCGAAATGCCATCAAATTTTTATGAAGCGAACCCCAGGCCATATTTAAGTCATAACTTTGATGAAGGCAACAGCTTTATTATGCAAAGGTGTTCCGTCAATTAAAAACAACTAGAGTTCTTTAAACTTTTGTGTGTTGTTTAAAGCTGGATGTGAAAGAGGATGCATGTCAAATGATGCAATTCAGTGCAGAGAATATTACTCCTTAATATAATAAAATGTTCAAATGTCCACATACTCCTAAATTATACATCTGTAATTCGATTTAGGTTGGGCCATTTGAGGCTATTTGCCCAAAAGGTTTAGGAACGTCTGAACTAACACAGAACAGCTGGGCACATTTCAGTGAGATGAAAATGACAGCACACAGGGTGGAGACAGGAGCAGGAAGCAAAACAAAGATGACATGCGACACTAAGAGCACAGGCTGTGTGTGTAGTCCTGACCAAAAAAAAAAAAAAAACCTCTCGGCTCTGGGGGGATTCTTGGCACAAGTAAAAGTTTACAGTTTACCCAGGCAACACACTCTCTGACACATTCTTAAGTAAATGTATGCATTACATTTTGAGTGAACAATGGAAACAGCACTTTCAGTCTGTGTATTTGTGTGTGTTTAAATTAATTTTGAAATCTTTAAGCTTAAAGCACACCCAGTTACAGAAATTCATGAGTAACTCTACAGATGTACACATACACACTTTTTTTTTTTTGCGTAAACAAACCTCACACCAGAGAGGTGTGAAATGCTGACACCACTATTAAAAGGAGAAGTAAAAAAAACGAAGGAAGAATGTTTACATCAGCAAGCTTGCAAAAGAAAAGGGCCTGAACGTGTTTATGATTCATTTTGACGATTTTGTGCAAGTTTAAAATTTTCACCTAAAATCCCCTTCTTATTATCAGATTCCTTTTTTTTCTTTTCCCATTTTAGCTGCCGTAGCGACGACCCAGAGACCCAGTTTGGTGCAGACTGCCTCGGCAGAGGCCAAGGGGCAAGTCAAAGGTCACCGTAACCACACAAGACTGAATGAGAGTCTCTGTTTTAGGGTGAATGACCTTCCCGTTCACAGTTACATGTATAGTTCAGTGAGTGTGTCTCAAATGAAGAAGTTTGAACTGGAGAGCCTCACTGGACAGCCTCACTGGACAATGCAGCTTTGAGTAAAATAGCTGTCTGCCACATGACCAGAGTTACTGAGCCATATATTGTGTGATAACTTTCTTGATCATAAAGGAAGCTTTATTTTATTTTTTAAACACCTTTTTATTCCCCAGACTGCCAGGGCTGTGCAAAACTTATGCTTCTTCTGAATTATGTCATTTTTTGCCCTTTTTGTGTTTGAAGCGGGGGGGAAAATGTGAACTGTATAGCCAGAGTTAACAGGTTTAACAGGAGAACATGTTTTTATGTTGATTGATCCAAAGTAAATGCTTGTATATGCTGTAAAGGTAATTAAAGGTAAAAAGTGTTCCTTTTTTTTGTTTTGTTTTTTTACAGTTGATGTGTGCTGCCTTGTTGATCTGATATCACTTTACTGAACTGGGAGGAACACATAGTTGAGAAGACTACTCCTAGTTTATCAGTAGGAATTTTCTAAGACAGCAGTAACAGTTGGGAGTTGCTTGGAAGTAACTTCTTGTGCCAACTTCAGCTTCTACAACCAAACTGATAACTGGAGATCGGTCTTTCATGTCTCTGTGAAGGAATTGCACTCAGTCATATTGGAGAGATTTTTGGGTATAAACCGTATATAGTTCTATCACAGCATCTCAATAGGCTTCGGGTCAGGACTTTGACAAGCCTGCTTCAAAACCTTTTTGTTTCTTTTGAGTCATTCAGAGTGGACCAGCTCTCGTGATGTAGATAAAAGACTAATTATCCAACATTTCCCTTTAGTATTTTCTGATAGAGAGCAGAATTCATACTTCTATCAATAATGACAAGTTGGCCATTGCCTGATGCAGCAAAGCATCCTTACACCGTCACAATACACCCATAATGTTTCACTGTTTATGTTAATGGGTTAAATGTGTATGCAGCATTTAAATAATGCCATACAGGCAAAGACATACACCAGACCCCACTGCTTCGTCTGGGGTTGTATCCCGCCACCCCTGTGTACCTTATGCATAGTTCTAAATTATACATCTGCAATTCAGTTCAATGGTTTGTGCCTTGTAATTGTCCCACGGATACAACATTTGCCCAGACTCTTTCTAATGGTGGAATCATGAATGTTATCTGACCTTGTCTGAGGTGAATGAGGCCTGGAACTCCCTTTAGATGTTCATCTGGGTTCTTTTGTGGCTTCACTGATGAGCCATTGATGTACGCTCTGAGGAATTCTGGAAGGCTGGCAACTTCTGTGAATACTGCTCCATGTTTTCTCCATTTGGATAAAAATGACTTTCTTTGTGGTTCACTGGAGTTCCGGAGCAGTAGACATGGCTTTGTAAACCGTCCCAGACTCCAAATCTTCTTTTTATTTAAGTGATGTTTAGTTTTAACTTGCTACTTTATTATAGTGTTCGAAAAATCTACAACATCTTGAGTCAGTGCTTGCTCTTTAACCTTAGAAAAGTTGGCTGGCAAGCTTGTTGAAAGAGATCCTTTATGTATGTCACAGTATCAATATTTCAACAAACATAAATAATCACAGATGAAGTTTGCATGTTACGTTTAAGCCAGGCAGGTCAAATGGCTTTGTGAAGGGAAATATTTGTTCTCCTAAATGCACAGCGGGCTCCATGGTTCAATCCTGAGCTCGAGTAACTTTGCAGAGTCTGTGCCTATTTGTGGATCCTCTGCATTCTCAGGTTTCGTCCGCCTCCCAAAAAACGTACAGGTGTGGGGATTAGCTAAGACAGATTTCCCGTAGTTGTGAACCAATTGCCACCACTGTAGGGTGTAATCCACTTCTATCCTGACCAGGTTAAAGTGCTTACTGAAGGCAAGTAGATAGAATCATGCTTGACAATTAGATTAAAGCCGAATAATTACAAAATTAACTGGAATGGTCTGGAGACATTTTGTTAACCGTTGTATCACTGCTTTTGTCAGCTTTCCTGTGGAAAAAATTACACCATTTGTGATATCATAGATAGAGAGAGAGATCATTGAAATAGGCACAGCATCTCCTATGATGAAGGTAGTAATATTGATAGATGTAGGGGAACTATGGCTGTGTGTGTGTTTGTGTTGGTGGGTGGGTGTGGCTTGATCAGTAGATGCTGGTTTGTTTTTACAGAAACATGCTGGCCTAAGGCTGTTTTCCTGTTTTGAGTAGGGAAAGCTTTCAGTAACATGCAAACACGCACAGCTGATAAGATCAGGCAGGGAAAAGGCCCTGAATGCACCCAGGTGACAAATCCTGGGGGCGGATGGAGAAGTTACCTACTGGGAAAATCATCTGCTGGACATGTTGGCGTGCTGATGGTTCTGCCCATTGGTTTTCATATTTTTGTAGTAGTTTTGTGGTATTTTATCAATACTAGGGAAGGAAGTGAAAATATCTGACTTACTTCCTCATACAAGGCTGCTGGTGTATTGCACAAGCTTGACGGAGATTTATGTACTGGACCTCCACACATCTACACAAATACACTCTATCTTCTGTTCAGTAAAGGAAATAAATGTGTTATGGGTTTGATACCCTTGATATACTGTAATAAACCTTTCACTGTCATAATAAACTCGTTAGGTAATGGTACCCATCTGCCTATTTTGTTTTCTTAGCCACATCCTTTGTATTTGGGTCACATGATTACTAGGCTGGAAACTCTTTCTCTCTCCCCCTCTGTGTGCGTGTGTGTGTACGCACACATTTTATGTGTATGTATCTGTCTGTGTATGCCAGCATGTCTAAGATGATGGCTGGCAAGAGTGGGAACAGTAATGTGATGGAGTAGAATCACAGGCAGCCATTGTTGTTTTGTCTGCACTGCTGGTCAATAGAGTCCTCACCCCTGCAGCTTAGACTCTTTGACCCTGTGCATTGTTAAAAGCCTGGTCATGCCTGATGGCTGAGTGTGACTTGGACAAAGCTGAATGAGGTAATATATCCCCCCCCCCCAACCCCAAGGTCAAAAATTTTTCCCCCTTTACGAAACCCCGGAACCGGGAACCCACCTCCAAGGATGTCTCTTCCGACCCCAACGACCGCAAGGGTTACCAAACTTTCTGGGG
>JAOTRS010000011.1:579822-593836 GCA_028565755.1 Dinotopterus cunningtoni | reverse complement strand
CACACACACACACACACACACACACACACACACACACACTCACATCGATCAGCCACAACATGGGCACCCGAGGCATCTATGCCATGGGGACCAAAGGCCAGACCGCCCAGTCTGATCCCACAGAGAATAACTTTAATGCTGGCTATAGTAGAAAGGTATCAGAACACCCAATTCATCACAGCTTGCTGTGTATGAAGCGTAGCAGGGAAGGAGCTCAAGGTTATTGATGTGGCCCCATATACACCAGATCTCAACCCGACTGAGCATCCATGAATCTAAAAAGCATCCAACCCCCATGACCAAGGGATAAGCCAATATTGTCCTGGTGTCCGACACCTTAGAACACTCCCAGTGGATTTCTGGAGTCATGCCCTAAGAGGACAGAGCTGCCCTACACAATATTGGGCCGAATGTTTGGTGCTTTAATGTTAGGGCTAGTGTTATACTGTATACACTTGCATATACCAAATGATTCGGTTCTTACCTGGTAATTAACAAATAGCTCTGAATGTGCATACCTCCTTTATACTTGATGTAAAAGGTGTTATATAACAATTCGGGAATAAGGACAAGAAGAGTCCAATCTGGGCACATGGGCCAAACAGCACCAACTGAGTGACCATTTAAAGCAAGAACAACTGGATGCCTGATTATCTATAAAGAGTGCTATTCAAGCTGAGTGAAGTGTACCTTGAGTGCTGATAGCACTGATGAAGAAACACATGGCCAACATATATTCCGAGTCCAGTCTGAAGGATAGCAAGGTCACAGTGTTTTTTGTGTTATCTATTTACATCAAGAAGACACAGCTATTCTTAATTAACCCCATCCCCCAAAATAAAAAATAGGGCAAATTAAAGTTGCTTATTTAGTGGCTTATTTTAATAAAAACTGTTTGAATATTTGGAATGATACCAGTACTGTATGTCCTGGAGTAGTGGTGCTGGTAATAAGATTAAGCTTTTGTAACATTTTTTTTTTCCTGAAAAAACTGGCTGGGTTTCAACTACTGTTAAAAAGTCTTTTTCCAGGATTATCACAGTCAGTCAGGGACAAGTAGTGGAAAGCACAGTGGCATAAGATCGCATAAGGAACCTTCAACAGATGTGCACTTTGTCATGAAACTATCTGTGAAAACTGAGAAGTGACATTTAACGTGGCCCTGCACCCAGGATTTCCCCCTCACACACTGGGTAATTCCAAACACCATGCTGCAGAGGTAAACTGTCTTGCTGTGGTATGTTATCTATATTTACACCATATTTAAGCTTTTTGAAGGAAATAAAACACAATTATCCTTATCTGAAATCACTATTTAGAGATTTTGGAAATCACAAAAATGATTAAATTCTAAACAACTGTACATGATTTTTTTCTACATGTATGCCTCCTTTGTTACAATGGAACAATTATATAATGTAAACTACATGTCCAAAAGCTGGGTGAAGTTTTCTACCTCATGCTCTTTATGTTGGACTTCCTGTTTGATCAAGACCACGTCCCTATACATGATGTCATGTATTATCAGTTAGGTCATATCTATTTCTATCAACCACTTCCACTACAAGGGCTAAGTAACAATAATTTTGATTTTAACTAAAAGTTAGGTTATGCTAATTGACACAATGTTCTAATTTGAATACCAAATACACCCTTCGCTAGATCTGTTACTCATGATTGGTACCGGATAACTAACAGTAAATAATGGTCTATTGGATATTGGGGAAAATTATTAATTTGATCTGATGGAAAATAAATGAAAAAAGAAAAAGAGATTTTATTAGATGTATTTTTTTATTGTGTGTATTATACTTATAGTGTAATTGATTAATGTGTGAAAATCATATTTTTTAATTTTGTGCTTCTGCTTAAACAGATCATGTAAAATTGTAATAATAAAAAAACATAAAAAAAAAGCTAAATGTAAGCCAGGTATCAATATCAGCTGATACTCAAAGTTTCAGTATCAGTATTGGTACTGTAATAGAAAACATGGCATCATGCCATATTTATCACACATGTATAACATATACAGCATGTCTAAAAGTCTCCATACAGTGTTATCTAACACTTTTTAGCAAAAATCTTTTTATTTAGAATTTGTTCAGATAGCCTGATGATAGATGGACAAAAGATGAATGTTTTAAAGTCCTTATCGTTGCTGCATTCAAAGTGCAATTACGAGCATAACACCAGATGTGTTACCACAAGTTCATCATGAGTAAGAGACAATGTATGTGTTTACAAAATGTTAATCCTGTAGAGGCCTTGCAAAAAATGTCCCTAATGTATGGATAGTTTTAGACAATGATACAGAGACCTAAATGGAGACTATATCCTGTATACAGACAAACCAAAACACAGCATAAATAAGGTTTTTGAATGAATTACTAAGTGTATATATTGATAGTTCCTCAGTAAATATGTTATTAACACTGCCTTTATCGTGTAAAAATGACGGCCATCTTTATTATGTTCGACAAAATACTTAGCTGTGAGGGTCTGGTAGATAGGATTGGTCTGGGTTATTGTCAGAAAGTCAGTGGTTTAAGTCCCTGGCATCACCAAGACACTACTGTTGGGCCCCTGAGCAAGAACCTTAACCCTCTCTGCCCCTTAGTCCCACGCTGACTCTGATTTTTGGGCGATTTTACTGTTCTGTAGTGTATACGTGACAAATCTAATCCATCTCAAACTCATGATTCAGCCCGTTCGTCCATTACAGGCTTTGTGTTTCTGTGGGAGTCTCGCAGGCACGCTCCTCCTCCGCGCATGCGTCACGGCGTCGCTGGCGTTTGATTGGTTCGGGTCTGTTGCTGTTGCTGTTGAGCTGTGGGCGGGGCGACTGCGCGGTATATATACCCAGCTGTTCCTTTCCCTTCATCATTCTGAGCGCTGAGGTCTTGTGTGGTGACGTCACCAGAGACGAGCCGCGAAACAAAAAAACAAGCAAAAACAAACAAACAAAAACAAGCACACCTGGATAAATACATGCCTAGCGTAGGCCATAGGAGTGAAACGAACCCTCGACCCGAAACGGAGAGCTCAGCGGAGTTGGTGTTAGGACGTGAAGGTGAAGCGCGCGACGCTGCTTGGCACCCGAGTCCCCGATGCATCCCCTCTGCGCACGCGGAACCATGAAGCCCGAGATCAGCGCCGCGGTCGGATTCCTTTCCCGCTTCCTGCGCGTGAAGGGACTCGTAAACGACCGACAACTTCAGACATTTAGCCAGATTCTACAGGACATGATGGCAGGTGAGAAAAAAACAAGGAAGGAGGCATAACATTTTACTTTTCCTTGTGTAAATAAAGCCCTTCACCCCCACCCTGGCGATGAGAAGAGACGTTAAATCAGGGAGAAATGCGCGCGCGCGGGCGGGCGGGCGGGCGGCTGGCTGAGTGTGTTTTTAGAGAGGGACTCACACACACACACAGCGAGCCTTTGTGTGCACACTGAGCCACATACACGGAAACGAAGCGGAGAAAAACATAAAAAACACACAAACAGGGTCGTGATTTTTATTTTGAACATAATGTGAGCATTCGAGCTCCGTGTTTAGTGTCTGTAAGGAGCCAGGTGTCGAGGAGGAGGTTAGGGGGTGACCGAGGGGGCAGGAGAGGCTCTCTGGGGGCTGTGTGGGGTGAAAGCCTCTCTGGAGAGGTCTGAGAATTACATAATGCCAACAAAACCAGCAGTTAAGCTGTTTTCCCAGCCTTGTGTATGTTTATACACCGTAAATAGAGGAGTGTGTATTTAGGCTTGTTTACTGTTAGCATATAAACATCATGGAGCAAGGAAAACACCTTATTTTCCCACACTAATTCCCGTTATTCTCACTAACACGATTCTACTGTTATTGTAGCTAATATATTTTCTTGTAGTTCTTATATTTTAGTGTTCATAATGAGCGTATTGGTAATGCCCCTCATTTCCTCTCACACAGGTTGTTTTGTTAGTTGCATTTCATTGTGGTATGAAAGCAAGTGTAGATCACCTATACACCTACACATGCTGTAAAATCTGGTTTATGAGCAGTCCATATTACTAGAATTCTTTTTAATGATGAATATTTTCCATGTAATCACGCCCCAGGCAGCTGCAGTGGTGTTTGTAAACAGCTGTTCTTGTCCTTCTGAGACAAAATGGCCGCAGCTGGAGGAGGAGACGGACTGTTTTTTTTAAGAGCTATTTCTTTTATTTGAAGTTGTTAAATTTTTAATAAATAGAGTAAGTTAATGATCTATTAATATATGGGGTGAGTAATTAGCAATAAACCATGTGTTTCTGCTTAAACTGGTTTGTATAGGTTTAAAATCAGAGAAGGAATTTGAGTAAGCTTCTCTGAGCACAGGCCCACGTCTTATCTAAGACTAAAACCAAATGTTATTAATTCTGAAAAAGTTTAGGAATCATTTAGATGCCCAACTATATTAATGATGCCGTGCCATGGCTGTTTGTTGGAGCAATTCCTCCCAAAAAAGTGTAGCATGTCTTTATGGCTCTCCTGTTAAGACTTCGAGAAACCGGACAGTGTTTTTCCTTACAGCCGACATCGGGCGTTTTGTGGTAGTGTTCGCTGGTTGCCTTTGTGGCCTGGTCTCTTTAGAGCTGTAATCTTCTGTTCTCTTCCTGAAACCTGATACTGCCTCAGATGAGACAATAATCCTGGTCTTCTCTGATTTGTGCACTGCTCTCCTCATGTATACCATGATGCCTTGGCCCGCATGTTCAAGTACAACACAAAGAGCAGGCAGGCCCGGACTCCAGTTGCTGTTTTGGTGAGCAGCTGTCCGAGCTTGGAGGGCTCCTATTTAAGGGCAGAGCTCCTCCCCTACAGCTGCTCTGCCAGGGCTTGGGCCTTTTGCTCTTCTTGTCCAGCCCCATCAATTGAGGACTTTGTGACGCACGGGCTGAGAGGGGATTGTGCAACCAAGTGGCCATGTCACGTAGCCCTTGTGAGACGGTTTATGACTGTTTATCAGTCATCCAGCACTGCTCTTCCCACCATAAACACAAATTTCCACAGACTTTGAGCTTCAATTTCACTTGCACAAATAAGCTATAAATGCATTTGGAGTCAGGCCCGGATAAACGTATTGTGCCATATTACACATTAGTAACAGACTTCAGGCAAAACAAATATGAATTAAACCTTGAAATGTTATACAACATTATACAAACGTTATACAAAGCCAAAAACTCTAAAAATAGTAGGATCTTACAGCTTTTAAAGGGCAGGATAAAGATCACACTGAACTAGCAGCTTTCTTTCAGTTTGTAATTATTGGAAAAAAACAAAGATGCAAAACATACCACATTACCAATGATATGATCTCTCATTAAATTATATCAGTATTTTCTTTGGCACAATATCAATAATTTACTATCATATCATGAAAATCTGTGTGCATGCGAGTGTGTCAGTTTTTTTGCTATTATGCAATGTTTACTGTTTAGGATCTTTTGAGGTATATGTGGATGGTTAATTGTGTCTACATCTGGTGCTTATTTTACATGTTTTTTTCCATGGCGTGGAAGCTTTAAAAATATTTTGGCAACTAGTTTCTAATTGCCACATCCTTATTTTTTTGGAGTTTTGTTTTGGGTCGTTTCATTAAGCTGCATCCCAAATTCCAAAAAAAAAAAAAAACGCATGGCATATGGATCGGAGGATAACGTCTCCACTCAGACAGGAGTTGCGAGACGTCACGTTTGCTGCTTTTCACGTGTAACAAGGCCACAAAAAATTAATACTTGAAAAGTTTCACTTAAAAAAAAATTGACAAGTCATTAACATTACTAGAGATCAATGATAATTAGTAACAATAAACAATTTGGACCAGTTTGGTTATGTAATTTAATCGATATTATATACCCAACATTATGTAATTCAATTAGCTGCATAATTATTTGGGTTTCAGATTGTCTGACCAATTCAGATGTTGGTCAGATTATTGTTATAGGTAAAATTACAGATGTTAATTTATACAATTCTTAAAAAATACATCAGGAAATACATACTGTGTGCGTCAATACTTGTTTTTCTTCTTTTTTTTTGAGTTTGTGTGGTTGGCACAATACAGTCGTCTACTAGACTGGAGTGTAGCGCAGAAGTTTGAAAGGAAACGCAAATTGGCACTCTGTATGAGACGCTCAGTGTTTATTAGTAGATTTTAATACTTGTATGATGTATGTAAAATTTGCAAGAAATATAACTGCTTGAAGCAAATCAGACAGTAAGCATTAAATCTGTTCTTAAATAGAAAATCACAATGACCCCCAAAATTAAATAGTGTCCAGAGCATGTTTTTCCGAGCGACCCTTTTTTTGTGTAAAGTTATACCACTGAATGTAGAGAACATGTAATTAATCGAGTAACCGTTTTTTTCTCTCTCTCAACAGAGCAATACAAGCACCACTGGTTTCCCGACCGGCCGTGTAAGGGGTCCGGCTACCGCTGCATCAGAATCAACCACAAGATGGACCCCTTGGTGGGCCAGGCAGGCCTGCGTATTGGTCTCAGCACGCAGCAGCTCTACCTGCTCCTACCCAGCGAGCTCACTCTCTGGGTCGACCCGTTTGAGGTGTCGTACCGCATCGGCGAGGATGGCTCTATCTGTGTCCTGTACGAATCGCAGCCGAACCCCAGCGTTAATGTGAACGCCAGCATCAACACTTCCACTGGAACCAGCAGCTCCACCTCATCTGTCTCGTCCATGCTGGATAGTCATATCAGCTGCAAGGAAGAACTGCTGGTACTGGGCCGAACCAGCCCGGCTAAGCCCTACATGATGACCGTGTCCAGTTAAAGGAGCCACGGCTTGTCTTGTTTATTTTATTTTTTTTCTTTTTAAATAATGCAAAAAAAAGAGGAAAAAAAAATCATGAAAGAGGAGGAAAAAAAAAAAACAGAGGATGTAACCTAATGTTCAGGCGATGGAAACCTCGTAGGTTTAATTGCGCTCGTTTTGTTTCGGTTGTCTGTGCTTTTTTTTTGTGTTAAATCAACCAGAGGCTCAGACCCTGGGGCAGCTATGAAGACGTGAGACATCTCCCCTCTTCCTGGAATAGACTGGACCAGGGGTTTGTACTCATGTTTATCAATGGTGACTTTGCACTTTTGCTCTGTTTTTAGTTTACTGCTCCACCACTACCACCATCCCTGAAAAACCAAACCCAGTTGCTCTGAAGCCCAGGTACCAGCAGCTGCACCGGTGCCGAGGGGCTGCCTCCAACAGTGACTTTATCTTGTGCTTTTTTTCTTTTTTTTGTTCTTTAAAGCTCTCTGTGAGGCACTATTTGTTTGTTTATCTCCATCTCAGCCCCTGGGCTCCAGCTGTAGCCAATATTTGACCTCTCTTCCTGGGCTTCTGACCAACCCATAGTTTTGACCCCCTACTTCAAGTTCTCATGTTCAATCTGCTGTTCTGTCGTTGTCATGCGTATAGTTTCTTACCAGAGTAAGAGCTTCACCACTTCACCATGAATTAGTGTTATTTGGAGATTTGTTGCCAAAAGCAAGACGTTGTGTAGTTGTCCTAAAAGCCGTTGAATGCACTTTGAGATGGCATGGAAAGATTGTGTCAAAAAAAAAAATTCCAATGTTTAGAATATTTCATTTTCCCATAACATGGTGTACCATTTTTTTAAGATGAGTTTTTAATATTTCATCTGGCCCTGGAGTGTGTTTCCTTTTTAACTTTCCAGTGGTTTTTAAAACAAGACCAATCCATGCCCTTTTCTTGCGTGATTATAATTATCAGCAGGGAGAGTATAGACGCGACTTTACTGGTTTTCTGAAAGGTGTGAGTGAGTGAATGAATTTAAGTTTTAAGAATAAGTCCTGCATTTGATTTTAAGTCTAATCCACCCCAAACCGGCCTGGCTGGTGTATTCCTGTGCCTGTCAGAAGCAGGAGCAGGTGTTTTTCCCCCATGTCCTCGTACTGCACATGGCTCATACCACGCTGCCAAGAGAGAGGACCACTGGGCCTGCTGTCACACGAAGAGCTGGAGCTCAAGCACTCTTATCACATATCAACTCTCTCCTCAGGCAGGGTGGGTGTGGATGTGTTTGAGGGGGGGGTCACACACCAGACCAGGGCAGCTAAAATCCCTTCCCCCTGAACCCCCCCCCTTACATCATATGTACACACTACCGAACAGCCGTGAGGAGAGACTAGCCAGCACACACGCACAGAGTGCACTCCAGAGCCTTACTGTAATGTGTGTGTGTTTCAGTGTGTCAGTCAGCCAGAGAGAGGGAGGGAGGGGGTGGAGCTAACTGTCTTCATCTCATGGTGCTGCTGATGGATTCATGTCGAATCTGTTTACAATAAATCGGATACACACTAGTGTGAGTGGGACCAGATCAGTGTGTGTGAGGCAAAGTCCATCTCTCTCTTTCTCTCTCCCTCACACACCTCACTCCTTTGGAGCAGTAGCACGCAGGCTTAGGCGCTAACTCTTTTCCACCTGGCTGATGTAATTTCACGTTAGCAACAAGAACCCAGGCAGAAGGACTGGATGTCCACCCCAAGTCCAAGACAGCCAGCACTCTCCCTACTTCCCCATTAGTTACCCATAGGGTTTCGTTTTTATTTCTACTAAGAGCGTTCTACCACACTTTAACCGAATTCGAGCGCCGTCAACATCGAACCTACAATCTAAAACGGCTCTTGCTTCCCCTCGTCCAAACCCCGAGGATCCACGCCGAGCCTTATTTGAGCTCAGACAGGCTTCAGCGATGTCACATCTTTAGAGGAAAGAGCACACAAAATGCACTATATTAAACCTTGAAGTCATGTCACACTGAGACGTGGAATGTATTTGCCAAACTCAGGCCTCAGACTTGCAGTGAAACCCTTACGGAACGATGTGTGCGTGTTAATATGTGGAAGACGGAAGGGATTTTTTTTCATTAGTGTCATTTTGTTAACCTGAAGTAGAATTATTGTCACTTTTCACATGCGGGGTGTTTTGCATATTTGTAGAATGTATTGTAGTCGTAACAGCGTGTCGTAGAAAACAGCTATAATGTTACACAATGGAAAAGTGCCAATAATTTATATTTTGTGGTGTTTCAATGTGTTCTTTTTGTATTTCATGTTTTAACACAGATTTCTCTTTCGTAAACGAAGCCATTTGTGTCAGGAGTGTTGGCGAGGACCAAAGTTGTTTTGGTACACACTTGTTTCCATGCTCTGTGCCAATAGATTTATCCTTTGTTGTTTTTTTTTCCTTTCTTCTTTTACTTGTAAAACATAAAAAACCCATAAAAAAGTCAGAGCTACCCAAGATGATGAAAAGCATTGTATGTTGTAATCTTCAGACATCTTTTATTGTGTTTTTATTTCTTTTCTTTTCCTTGGGTATGTTTTAATGAACTGCTGTAAATTTGTACAGTTCATGTAAATTGATTGTGAGGAAGTTGTATAGATTTCTATATTTTGGAAGAAAAGGGTTTTTTTCTCCCCTCTGTAATAAAAGATTTCCTATCTTGGCAATGGTTCTCGGGTTTTCTTCTATACTCCTCCCTGTATTGTGTTCGTTCTTTCTCAGAAATCATTGCCGAATCAAACAGTCGGTTTTGGTTGGAACGGAGGAAGCGGGACTATTCTTCTCAGGGCTGTGCTCAGGAAACAGCAGACGGGAGATGAGAGAGCCATTAGAGGAAGATCAGCCTGACCTGAGTGGCTCTGCAGCTGTTCTGTCCTGCTCAAAGGGGATGTGTCCATGTGTGTGTGGCAAGAAGCTAGGGTCTGACTAAGAGAGTAACTAAAAGGCATAAGGCTTCTACTCTTCAATATTCGTCACACCTTGCAAGCTTTACTTAGGAAAAATAATGTTGCTAAATAGAGTGTTTTCTTATGGATCAGCCATGGCTTTTTGTTTTTTTCATGAGGTTTTTGTTTCTTCTTGTTTCTAAAGTTGCTCAGCAGCCACAGTAAGGAGGAAAACTCGAATGGAGAAAGTAAACAAATCAAAATGAGGGAAGAACAAGCTGTAACCTGTATCACCAATTATGCCTGTTTATCCGGCAGGCTAAAAAAAGGCTGATTATGTGGCTGATAAGAAGGTCGCAAGGTTCATATCCCAGTTCTGCCCCTACAGGGTGCTTCAGCCATGCCCTTAACTCACATCTGCTCAGTTGTAGAAATAAGTATGAATTACCACATAACAGTTCTGGAGCACAAAATCCAGCTCAGGCACATTTGAGAAAGGGATTGGATAATTTTATTGGATCAGTCAAAAATGACCATGCTTTGATTTATTACTTACGGACATCAAAAGAAAACTTTAAGCCCACAACCTTAGAAACATTTTAGTTTATGGAGTAGAAAAGGGCTATTTTTTTCACTATTGTAAAAAATGTTTAATAACTTCTAATAATTTGTATCATCTTGGCCTGTTTGGCAAATTGAAGTGAAACATGCATGTATAATCAAGCTACAGTATGATTAATAGTACTGATATTATTTGGTGTTATTTGAGTGTGCTGAGTTATGTCAGTGTGATCTGGCAACCCTGACGAGCACAGAGCGAGGGTGAGTTAGAATGAGCTGAAAGTACAAGTTAAAATATAAAAAAAATTATAAATAATATACGATATAAGAGGTTTGTTCAGGAGCAAGGCCCAAAATAATGTTTGTTTTGCACTATGATGATTAAACTTTGCTGTTAATCACCAGTTTATTTGCATGTCGAATGGTGGAGAGTGAAACTGCATGAATCATGGATCAATTATGTTACCGTTCTAGCACGTTGCAGTTTTTAAGATTATTAGAGATGTATTGTCGATTACAGCTTCAGAATAAAATAGCAATAAATAAGCAAGCAGATTTAGGACAGGGATAAAACTGACGAGCAAAGATTTAGTTTCACCTTTTCAAATATAAGGAGCAGAAACTGAGGCACAGGGTAAAGTTAGGATGTGATCTGTTTAGCTTTATTCACTCAAAATGCGCATTCTTACTTCTAAAATGCGTTATATGCCATGATCTTGGAACATCTTGGTCAGTGCTATATAATAATAATAATAATAATAATACATTCTGTTTAATGTAAGAAAATGTGTCTGATGATTTGTGTTATGCTGTTGTGTGCGTTCAGACTTTTTTTCTATCGAGGCATTACAAGATCTCAAACATGCAAACATACAAATTTGCATGTAGATGTTCAACAAATTGCACAACTGGTTTCTCTGGCGGTGTTAGTGAACTGCGAGTGGGTATCTGGTACATGTGCGTATTTTACTGCGAGAATGCAGTGAGAATGAATGTCACCTACGTCAAATCTGTATTGTATCAGGTCACTCCTTCGCTCCGGGCCGTAGTGACACACATGACACACCTTTTCCAGTTCCTCACTGTTTATGAGCAGAGAGCCTGTCACAGCTCTTTAAACCACAGTACATTGTAAATATTACATCAGCTGTGGGAACATGGACGAATAGCGAGTTAGTATTAAAAGGTCCTTGAATTTGATTGTTTAAAATGTGTGTGTTGTTTCTGTGTACACACAGACATGTATACACAGACATTATTTCCAACGGTAACATGAACACCAGGTTTACTCAATAAATGCGCTCATTCTAAAACATTATCAAGTTTCCATAGTAACAGCTCACACAGAAGGAGAAGGAGTCTCCAGTGTCAGTGCTAAGATGACTTGCTGGGATTTTTTTCTAAAAAGAGAGAGGGAGAGAGAGGCTGAAGTGTGTGTCAGAGAAGGGAAGCTGTAATGTAAGTCAAAACAGGAACTAACTTGTCCTAACTATAAATCATTCAGTCCTTCATCACTGAATTAAACATTGTAACTGCTGTAGTACAGCCGCAGTAACACACTCCAGACCGTGCTGTTATACTGAACAAAAAAAAAAAATCTGCTTCAGAAAGGTAACAGTAACTCCAGCTGCATTAGTAACTGACACACAATATGTAACCAGACGTCTTGACTCTGGCTCGCGTGAATTTTTTCTCACCCCATTTTAGAGTCATTGTTTAGTTTGAGAGCCGTGCAATATTTACATAAAAACGGGAAGTCTTCCACAGAGAAATCAACTGTGGTACTTTTTTTAATTTCTTATGAAGAATTAGGGTTAGGAACTTCCATAGAGCTGAGGAAAAAAAAACCCAAATCAGTGGTGTTTTCTCTGTCTCTCGGTCTCTCAACAGCTCTGAAGGTCAGTGACTTGGGGAAGGTCAGACAAACAGTCCCAGAGAGGACGGTGTGAAAGAGAGAGAGAGAGAGAGAGACTTTCTTTTTTGCACATCAAGCTTCGACTCTGATGTCTTAAGAATACACAAAGAGGTTGGTTTATTTTACAGCTTTAGAGGACTAAAGAGATCTACATCAGAGCCAAACCCTGAGTACACGCACCTCTCACTTCAGTAAACACAGAGGATAAGCCAGTTAACGCTCCAAAACCTGAGGTAGCTTTATTAGTCAGATGAGAAGTATTTCGCAGTGCTAGTCAGAGCGCTGAACTGAACACGTGCTAAAGTTAAAGCCCATGGCTTGTAAACAAGTCGAGTCCCACATGCACACATTGCAAGACTGCGACGTTTCTGAGAACTGAGAGAAGTCAGCGCTACAGCTGTTTCCTGTTTTCTGCTGAAGAGAACACCGCAAACCTGAGAAACACACACACAGAAAAAAGAGAAAGAAAGAGGCAAAGAGACAAAGAGAGAAAGAGAAAAGACACACGTCCTCCATATCTGTGATATTCAAACACTCTCCCACACAAATCTAAACACTTCTAACCACCACTTGCACTCCCACCTGCTGTTCTTCTTTATGCATTGTAACAGCACGCCCCACACACACACACACACATACATACCCACACACGGACACGCATATTCCTATAAACCTGGGCTCAGTTTTGCCGAGCAACAGTCAATATTTACACAATGTTCCTTGTGCTGTACTTAGAGAAAAAGACGTAAAGCAGGATTTTACACTAGCGCACTTAAACCCAGTGTTTCACTAGCACTTAGTACCATCAAGGTTGAGAGGTTTTCTCAGTACTCCGGATTCATGTCTGAAACCCTGGCCCCCCAAGAATTCCTTTAATAGAAAAAAATGGCTTGGCTTTTGAAGGATAATACATGACCTCATACTGCCCTCTGCACCACGTGCACAGTACAGGAACGTTCCTGGCATTAGCTCCCACATCCCTTGTATAGTCCTGACCTAGGTTAAAGGGATTTCCATATATCTGGGCTATTAAACTTTCTATCTTGATGGTACCCAGGCACTAGTGAAACACTGGGATAAGTGCATTAGTGTATAGAGAAATAAAGGTGGTGTTTATTTTCATAGCTGAATTCTGTTATTCTGCACAATCAAAAGTTCAGGTTTGACTTGAACACAAAAAACATACAACAACAGTACACATGTACAGTATATAATGTATAGAAAGCACACTATGGACACAACTAGAGCTTAGTTCAGAACCGGACACTTCCAAAGAAATTATCATTCTCATGTCACTTTAATACTTTAGGGACAATGCAGTGCACTGGATTATGTCTGAGAGCATACACAACTGGCCCTTTGAACCCTTTAGTCATATTCCTTTATGTATTCTCAACCAGAAGCTCACAGGTAAACAGGTAGAGAATTATTGTGCTGATCCGTTCATCGAGGAAGCTGCCAAGAAGAAGCTGGAAAGTGTTATGAACCGTCATTGTGGTCTGATTGTTGATATCTGTGAGTAGAGTTTTGCACTCTTTAGTCGTTTCTTTCTTCAGTGCCTGATGCAGACTTCATGCAGTGTTTATTTATTTATTTTTAATAGACTTTTCAGGTTATTACATCAGCATACATGCAAGCAATATATTTTTTTATGTTTATTCATTTAATTAAAAAAAAATCCAATATCAAATACAAAATGTAACACAAACAGATATTTTAATACAAGGGGTGTTCTAGTCAAGCCAGGACTTGTGATTGTGCAGAATAACAGAAGACAGTTATGAGAGTAAGAACTTCCTTTATTTCTCTATAT
>JAOTRS010000011.1:554273-567195 GCA_028565755.1 Dinotopterus cunningtoni | reverse complement strand
GTTGTTGTAACAAGTTCTTGCGGTCTGGCGAATGTGTGCTTTTCTTATTTATGTACATGGATATTTTTGTGGTCCATTTCTTTTTTTTTTGGCAAGATGAGAGCTGTAATACCGGAGAGAAGCAGAGTTGCAACTGCTTAAGCAAGACTTAGAACCCTCAGCTGCTCAGCTCCATGCCCAGACTGGCCTTTAGCTTAGTTAGTCACTTTGGACAGAAATGTGTGTGTGTGTACCACATCACATGTATGCCTTGTGAAAATTTTTATAAATCTTTATCTACACAGACTACTAATGAAAAATAGATAATTTACAATGACATGAATATCGCATACTTTTTACATTACACATTATTAGTGTGTTAGTCCCAAAATATTAAAGATTTATAATTCTGTTTGTCTTGAAGCCAGTCATAAATCAAATCAAATGTTATTGCAAAAGACAGAGGCCTGGGAATACAGTGCTTTAGGGCTGAGTGTAACATCTAACATGTGTAGCTTTGTTCAAAAATGATACTACAGCCTACAATGTTTTTTACAAGCTAAACTGCACATGCCATTTTAAGTGTTCTTAACATGCTCTTAATAAATCTATATAAATAAAGGAAAGTTTTTTGTCTGTACATTGGTCAGAACTCGATCTTTTAATAATATCTTTAATTTTCATACTTTGGAGTACCCGAAACCAGTCTCGAAATTTGTCTGTCTATCTGTCCAGCCAGAATTTGTCACAGCATCATGCAAAACTGGCTGAACAGAATTAAATGAAACTTTGACAGTTCTTAGGTATTCGCTTGAAGTAAAAACAGCACTATAAATGAAATTAAAATGTTGAATAGAAGTGAAGTTATGAGCAGTTATGTACAAAAACACGTCACGGCATTTAGCACTTTTTTCGGATTGATTTATCGTTTTTTTCCCCGTGTCCCTCAGTAGAGCCAATCAACACGATAGTTTTCCGTGTATACACAGAGTATGCAGAAGACATAGAAATATCCGTAATGCACCTTTAAGCCGCCCATATTCTCAAGTACAAAGTATTCTCAACACAACATCAGTGCGACACACCATGACTTACTCCAAAAAAGGGAAAGTAGACTATGAAAACTAAACCTTCGAAGTTGAATGGGCAGAACATAGTATGTTTATTCTTCCTGCAGGAAGTTTAAAACCAGTTTGTCTTATATGTTCCAAAACTGTGGCGCCAAGTAAAGCAGTAACATAAAGCGCCACTATGAGATAAACTAAAACGGTTCATTAGAGCAAACATTTCCTCAGAAGTCCGAGGTGAGGGCATAACCTCTGTCCCCTATGTACAGCAAAATCAGCACAGCACTCCTCCATCTGCCAACAGGATGTCATCTGATGAAAAATATAAAAAAACTCAAAAGGGTCATCATGAGAGCAGATTAGCCTGATGATGCTGTGCTTGAAAGCCTGCAACTGCTTGTACCATCTGTGAGCTAAAAGGAATTTGTTCCATCAGGGGCAGCAGAGTGTAAAAAAACACACATACACAATACAGAATAAAGCAGCTGTAGCTCCTAAGGACAAGAACGGCTTAACACTAACCTGCATAGACAGACATTAATGCCTAAAGGTTAATAAATAGCTCAATGTTAGTTTAACTACCATTCCTTGCTCCCCAAACACGAGCAGGAATTGGATGCATGAGGGATTTGAAATTGTGCTCATTTCCTGTAAGAATAAATTTTAGCTTGGTTCACATGCTGAGTTACTGCATAATTAAAGAGATTATACCAGCCTGTAATGGCAGCAGCACAGAAGCAGCATTAGAAGACCACACACTTTTCTAAACAACTCTAAACAACTCTCAACAGCTTCAGTGCAAGCTTTGAGTTCTCGGTGTCTCCAGTAAATTTACACACACTTTGTGTGCCTATCAGATGAGCATTGTTTTGTGTCCTCGTAGGTCAGTAGGGAGGAAAGATCAATCTGAGAGAGTTCAATTCCCTAACAAAGAACTGGATCATGACAGACACAAATACACACACATACAGAGCACACACACCCACACGCACACACACATGCATGTTCAGACATGCATATACTGTACACACACACACACACACACACACACACACACACACACACACACACACAAGGAGAGAGAGGGGGGTATGAAAATAGCTGTTGTATAGATTAATGTGGATTTTATTTATTTATTTAAAATAAAGGTTCTATCATGCACCTCTATCTCCAAGGACGTGTTCGTACTGTTCAGATAATAATCAACTCGAATAAGGTTTGGACCTACACTGGAAAATAAACTTCTAGTTTTAGAGCATGTGTCATACGATCTCTGCTGTGTATTAAATTATCAGCAAAAAAATAAAAGTGAACCTTCTGTGGCATTGTGGTCTCAGTGTGCCCTCTGTGCACACACAGAGTGTCAAGGCTAAGTGAAAGTGTGTACATTTGTGTACGTGTGTGTGTGCATGTTTAATGTGTGCTAAAGCTCTCTATTCTGTCTCTCTCAGTATCTGAGAGAGACAGAATAGAGAGCTTTAGCACACATTGAACTCAGTATCCTCACAATGTTCTGTCCAGTGGGTTTACTGCTAATTACAGGATATTCTGCATGTACACACACACATGCACACGCAAACACACTCAGCTACCCACACACTTTTTTAAACCACAATGGCAGAGATAATTCACTTTTTCCCTGCATGTTGTTATTGTATGTAATTCTTCCCTTTTGCTGTGACTTGACTGGCCTCTGCTTGATGTTCGGAGGCCGTTGAAGAATTTTTCAGTACTTCCTGTTTTGCATTACTTGCATTTGCAGTAGCACTTTACCTTCAATGCATTCATCTTAATAATCACTTTTTCTTACTTTACTCAGTAAAACACATCAGTATAAAAGACTTAAAGAATATGAATATACAAAAATATCTATAAACATTTTACTCTCTCTCTCTCTCTCTCTCTCTCTCTCTCTCTCACTCCTGTTTACTTCAAAAACTTAATCAAGAATCCTTTTATTGGTTAAAAGACTTTGAGCAGCAACCAATAGGAGGTCAGTCGTCAGGCAGCCTTACTGGCCTGTCTTACGAGACTCGTTTTTCCCCCAGTATGTACAAAAAGAGCTGTCTGAATATAATAGCCTGTCACACTAATCCACCCCTCCTGCACTATTGTTTACACAGAGCTGAAGGCCTACGCCTCTGCCTGCCTAAACAAGTCCTGGCGCACTTCAGCCCAACTGAATCTCTTCTGTAGTTGATGTTTCATATGCATACTGTATGCATATGAAATGCATAGAAGAAACAGAACCAGGGTACAATGTTCTAGTAACTAACTGTAAGCTTATATCATGAACATAGTCCATGTCTATTTTCTACATTATTCTCTGATGATTCCCAGCATTTAACCCTAATATTGATTACAAATAAATACATTTTTTCTGACCATTTGTCACTGAGCTGATTAAATATGAAAACATTTGTCTCAGCTCTCTCTTCCACTGTCCCCTTTACACTGTTGTTCATAATCAGACTCGCTGTATTGATCTTTAGCATCCAGCCTGTGTGCACAATATCTGTGTGTATGAGTGACATGGTTCTGAGCAATCCTATGAGGGTTCCATTAGACAGATTATCCTCTCTTACACTCAGCATCATGGCAGACATGTGATACTCTGTATTGTGGAAGGAAGGAGCAGAGAGATAATCACATGACTGGAGGTGGTTGTTTAGAAGCACTGAAATTATTGAACAGAAATGCACTTCAAGTATGTTGGTTTCACATGAATGAATTGATTTTCAAGAATATTGTTTTAAATGCAATTTAATTCATTTGTTTATCTTTACACGGCCAATTTGACTTAGTCATATAATTTAATAGTAGAGCTAGTACTGAGCTGATACCCAGTGTCGGTATAAACTGGTGGATTTTGTTTTGTTCTAATTTTTATTACAGAAGGCGGTTCAACTGGGATCGTGATGAAATTCTTGTGAATGGAGGTGTGAACCGATTTATATTTATAGAGGACTTCAAGCAGAGCACAGAGATGAGACTCTTATCCGTGGTAAGACATTTGCATGGTGCAAACATTTTTAAAAAAGGCCATATATCTGTCAACATATCCTTGAAAATCAATGGATAACTTATCGCCAACTTGTGGAAGAGACACATCTGTCTCCGGGAACTTTACAAACAATCATTTACAAACACCAATTTCACATTACATATAATTAGCTGGGAGTTATTGCCAAAACACCTCCCCATTGGCTTCAGCAGTCTGATCATGGCTCCCAGCATACTGAGAAAACTTTCTACCTTGATAGTATCCAAGCACTAGTGAAATGCTAAAGTTAGTGCATTAGTGTAGGACTATATATACGTGTAGCAATGTACATAGAGAAAAAAAGGGAGTTTTTACTCTCATAACTGCTTTTTGCAAAATCAAGTCCTGATTACACTTAAATACCCATAGTATAGTATTTCTACTATATCATACTTTCAGTGTATGTGATTTTATGAAATTTAAAGCTTAAAAGCTTAACAGTTCTTAAAGAAAACCCAATTAGATGAGTTCAGGGTCAGTTTTTACTCAAGTTGCAATATCAGTATCAGAAAAGAAATGTAATAGTAGTCATTTCTTCCTCTAGTAGTTTCCTGTGAAGTGAGCTGCACAGGGTGTTCAGACATGTTAAGTAAGATCTCAAACCATAGGGAACAAATCTGCTCAATACAAAGAGAACTGTGAACAGTGTAGGAAACAAGTGAACAAGTCCTCACTTCCCAGTGGACATACAAAATTACTCAGCAGTCATTGTGCCTGGCTGGAGAGAAGAAAAAGAAAATGGATCTCCTGGCATTAAACTCATGCACCATTCAAAAGTGTATAAAGTATACAAAGTACCAGTTTGGATTCATTTTTCTACATTCTAGAACAATACCAGAAATTATGCTTAAAACTATGAAATAACAGATATGGTATTAGGTAATTAAGTAAGAACAAATTCAGTTACAGTACTAGCTTAAAAAATCACCAATTAACAAACAGCACATCAGATTAGAGCCGTTATGGCTTCACGGAGCATACTGTAAGTAGCAAACACTTCTCAATATCAACTGTCAAGGAGATTGTTGCATTATTGCATATGTATGTTATATATATATATGTGTGTGTGTGTGTGTGTGTGTGTGTGTGTGTATCTTATTATTGTTAATACACAACTGACCCACTGCGAGACTGGCCTTCTTCTGAGGAGGCAGTAAAGTTAATTTAATTCTATGTGCATTAAATTAACGTTGCATTTGGAAGATGTTTACTCTGAAGATCCTTTTCAGTGACCAACATGGCGTGGGTTTTTTTCCTGTCTTCATGCCATCAGTAGTGGTTTCTTTTTACTGCACGCTGTGAATAGCCTCACATCCATCAGAACACTATTAGTGATGTAATATCGAGCAACTGTCAGATGGGGAATAACTGGATATTACAAGAGAGTGACGTCTCTTGAGCAATGACGTTACTAGGTTCTCAGGTAAGTGAATAAATCATTATATGAATAGAAGAACTGGAAAAGCTTTCTGTGAACAAACTTTATTATTTTGACCAAAACCTTAAAAAAAAAATATATAATTTTTTTTACGTCTACACAAGAGAAAAATAGTACCAGTGATTTCACCTTGAATAATATTGGATGTGTACTTTGCACTGTTTTGGTTTCGGCAGTACGCTATTTTATTTATTTTTTTATTTATTTGGGATGATGTTCTCAGAAAGCTCCTTCCGAGAAGCATACATTTTAAATCTTTTTGATTGGACTAGTAACCCAGTGAAATATACTAAGTTGTGTGTACTACAACTAACCAAAAACAGAAACTGCTTGCAATCTAGCTAGCAAGCTAGTCAAGCACTCTTGCAGCTCTGATGAAGAAATAAACATTTGAATATTTTGAACATTTTAATATTTTACCCAATATGCTATAAACACAAAAAACCACATGGCTGTGTACCAACACAAGTTGTGCAGCTGAAACTAAACTAAACTAAACTAAAAGAGCTGGCTTGCAAAAATACTTGAGTAGCTTAGCAATCTGATGCTACATGTTCATAATCTGACTAAAAATTCTATCAAGAAATGTATTTAGAAATCAGTTTAATGTCTCCATTTATTTTCTAAGGATTAATACTGTGACCCAGGCAGGGTTTTTTTTTTTAGCTAAACTAACATTCTTAAATGGTGTAATGCAAGAAGTTCATCATGGCCTGGTGTCCCATCAGTGGGTATGGGACTTAGTGGGTAATGATGCTAAGCGGTGGTCTAGCCTGCAGTGAACAAATAAAGTCTGAGCTAGCTAAACAAGTCCAACTCAGTAATAATGTAAGCTAACAATATAGCCTTAAGTAAAACCTTGATACAGTATATTCCTATTTAATTCCTTCCAGCCTCCTGACTGCCTATAACCACGACATTCTTCTGTTAGCTTGGAAAAGTGTCTGATTTTATAGTATGCAGTAAAATGAACAATTGTGTTATGAAATTTTTTTTCATTCTGACACCTAACATGACATCTTTAAGAGCCTGCTTTCAGCTCCAACCCCTGATGTGGCACAGCGGGCCATCCGATCCACATACACAACTTGCCACAGGTTTTATGCTAGATGACCTTACTGACACAACCCTCCCATTTACCTTACCAAGACCAGCACTGCATGTGCCTGGATAGTATGGGGCGTGGCAAGAATCTGAGTAAAAAAAAAAATCCCTAAAACATTTTTTACAATTAATTATTAATTAGATGGTTACTGCCCACACATGTGAGAGATGTGAGAGAATGTGAGTCATATAGAGCCCATACAATCACACTGACACACCCATCGTGCAGTAACAGGATGTTTTGTCCACAGTAATTATTATGCATGTTTGGATCCATAGTGTCTGGGTTGATTGTGAGCGATCAGACACACACACACACACACACACACACGTCTGTGTGATTGCACACACTTAGTCAGAAGCATTTTGACAGGTTTCTTACTGTGTTCTGCGATCTGTTGCACAGATAAACCGATAATTGTCTGTAACCTCTGACCTTTTTGTGCCTCCAGCAGACGAATAAATAGAAGATTTGTTTGTGGTTTGGGCATGGAGCCAGATCTTTCATCTTCATCCCGTATCCTCTTTACCCTCTTTCATTTTTGAAGAAAATTTCTGCTACTTATAGCATTTGGACATGTGAGGATTTATCTTGTGTGAGTGAGTGTATGTATGAATACTATGCTAATTGTAACATGCTTTTTTAACATGCAAAATTTTTTTTAGACTTTTGTCTACTTTTACCTCTGCATGTTGTCCAGATGGTTTTAGGGCATTCTCGGTAATGTCATTGTTGTTACTGGCTGAGGTCACTGATAGTACCTGAACCACACACACACACACACACACACACACACAGGCTTTTTTTGTGTGTGACAGTTGATTGATGTATGGTAGAGTTTTGCAACGGTTAAAACCAAGAGATTCAGTTTACCTTCATTTACATACATATGGGGGTCACACACTCATGCCTACCAGGAGAGGAGCACTGTGAGCAACAACACATATGCTGGCTGCTATTAAACAACTGTCAGTGCAACAGCCGGGTTATATGGAGACAGAGAGAAACAGAGGGAGAGAGAGAGAGAGCAAGAGAAAGAGAGAGAGAGGGAGACAGAGAGAGAGAGAGACCACTGGGGAGGAAAATCCAAATGGTATCCTGATGCAAAACATCTTATGTGACACTCAAATATTCTCTGTATCACATCATATTCCACTGAGATGAAACTGCCTGGAAGGTGTGAATATAAAGCGTACAGAAATCCCAGTGCATTCCCAGATGTCTCACTGAGGTCTCTGTGCAATCTGCTAGATAACAAAAGTGCACACACCAGCCTCCATGCTACCCTGCTGCCTTTCAGTCTGTATAAACAGCGTGCTTTTCCATCCGGGCCAACTGGCCTACTTTCTCTTCAACACTGAGCTAGGAGCAACAATAACACACTCATACATGTTTTGTTTTTTTAAATCAGTGCCAAAAGTGACACTGATAAATGTGGATGCATTAAGGGGTCAAGCTTCTTCAGAATCCTATAACAGTTTGTTTCGTTATCTATAAGATTGTAATTTATAATATATGTAGAAATTGACTTAAGAAATCCATGCTACGAATGATGCTTCTTTCCCTACTGAGAAGACACACACTAATCAATCAAATAACAAAATGATTTTCCTTATAAAACAGCAAAATATGTTACAATATGGGGGGAAAACAAACAGCCATTTACATCTGACCTTGCAGTGATCAGGATTACAGCTAGACTTTGACACAGTTATGTGATCCAGATGAGTGTACACAGTTCTCTGTAAATGAAAGTTGCATGCATGCATAGTGCCACCTGGAGCTCAGCTATGAGTAGAATGTGCATGTACAGAGGATATAAGATTTGGTGATGTATAAACCTGGATTTTGCACACTTCATGTAGTCATGTGTCAGTTTTGTCAAGCACAGTACAGTCATGAGACGCTTAGCCGCAGTAAAACATTTGAGCGGTGCAAACATTTTAAAGAAGACAGCACGTCTATGAATTATGATCCTGGCCAAGCTGGCTTGGAGCCCACTGCTATTTTCTGTCTATATGCCTGAGGTAAAAGACCTCAGTGTGATTATTAATCCCAGTCTTTTCTTTGAAACCTCTTTGAAAATGCTCAAGTTCTTTCATCTAAAAATGTTGCCAAGATAAGAAATATAAGGTCACTACATTATGCAGAAGAACTGCTTCAATCTTTTGTTACCTCTTGGATTGGACTACTGTAAAGCCTTACTGTATAGAAGTTTTACTACTGTAGGTGCTTAAACAAGCTCCAGCTAGTCCAGAATTTGGCAGCCAGTTATAAACACTGCATTGGCTCCTAGTGACATTTCGCATTAATGTTCAGGACACAGACATTCAGTCTTAGGCTGAAGACCTTTTTATGTAGCAGGGCCTTTTGTGATAGGTCTGTCTCAGGTAAAGGTGCGGATCTGGGGGATTCATGGACATAGAGATTTATGGTGCACTGCTATGTTTACATGCTGTCTTTCCCCACTGTCACAGATCACTCAGGTTTGTTGACAGTAGAGTGTGTGGTTGTTTTACTTCCCAGGGAGTTCTCATGTCTGTTTTTTCTTCTGGCTCTCCCTTTTAGTTATGCTGTCATAGTCAATTTTGCTGCACCTACGTTTCACATCAACCACCTTCTTCAGCATGTCACATGATTTGCTTATCTATTCTTTTTGCTTTTATGGTATAACATTTGTTTTTAAAGAAATATTTAGCTTATCAATTTTTTGACCCTCTCAGATTTCAATGTATACAGGTTTTTGGTATTACAAAGGTATGAAATTAACTTTTAATCCAGGCTTAGGGCTAGCACTGCATCCAGTGCCTGGGGTTTTGGGCACCAGTAGTATTGACAAATATTTTTTTATGATTTAAGATTTAAGATCTTTATTGTAAAAATAAATTCATACACATTTATGCACGTCACAATTTGACAGTTTGCTCCTAAGATGCAAATTTATCCAAATTCTGTCTGGTGTGAGTGCTGATTTAAAAGTGTTTGGCGCCACTTCACTGAAGAACCTATTACTGTTCGCTTGCTTCTCTCTTTTTTTTTTTCTTTAAAAAAACCCTCTAAATCAGCAATGTTTCTTCCTCAAATATTATAATGAATACTAGTCATGGGACCATGTAAGGCATTAGAAAAATAATAATAAAAATAATAATAAAATTTACAGTTAATGCATTAATTAATTTATCGTCTATACCGCTTTATCCTGTACAGGGTGGCAGGGGGCCTGGGACCTTTCCCAGGAGAGTAGGGCACGAAGCGGGGTACACCCTGAACAGGGTGCCAATCCATTGCAGGGCACACACACACACACACACTACGAGCAATTTGGGAACTCAATTTAGCCTAATCTGCATGTCTTTGGACTGTGAGAGTACCCCGAGGAAACCCACCAAGCACGGGGAGAACATGTAAACTCCACACACACACACACACACAAACCAACACTGTATTATTAAATTGTTTAACAAACTAAATATTATAATCCAAGTTTAAAAATTCAGTTATTAAAATCTATTTCCGGGCTTTTATTTTGAAATGTAACATTCGGTTTATAGTACTTCCTGGTTGTTATGGTCACGTGTGTCGTGTTGATGTTGGGACAGACCTGTGACTAAGCTACCAGAGTATCAACTGTGTTAAGTGAAATTTTCTAATATGGTTTAAAATAGCACGTTATGCTTTCCTTTAACCGGGAAGTTGTGTGCCGGTAATACACACCTCTCTGCTTCCACACACACACACACACACACTGTAGGTGTGTAAGCAGTGCAGGGAGAGGAGATGCGCTCCCTGAGTTTTGTACAGCGGGTGTGTTTGGACTTCACAGGCTCGCTCTTCCCTCACGCCATCTGTCTCGGAGACGCAGATAACGACTGTGTAAGTTCACCCAGCTCCTCCTGGTCTGTACAGGCGAAAGTCGCCAGATGTCATTAACTAACTTGCATATTAGCATACTTACTATTGGACTAGATAATTAAAATAGAATAATTGATCATAACAGAAAGCACAAGATTATTTTCACCACAAACTGAACTGTTATATACACATCATTTTTATACAAATATTAATTTGCACAAAGTCTGCTGCCTCAGTTTTTTATTATTGCAATTTGCATATACACCAGAATGTTTGGAAAGGTGATGATGAATTAAAATTAATTGAACATAACATCCCCCCCAAAAAACAAACAAACAAAAAATGCATTTCAGCTCTGCCACAAAAGGACCAGCTGACATCATGTTCTCTCATCACCACAGATGAGAGTGTTGATGAAGGAAAGGCTGGAGATAACTTCTTCATGCTGACTGAGTTAGAAAGACTGGAAGCTTTAAAAGTACGGTGGTGCTTAAAATCATTGTTCTTCCTCTGTTAACCATGGTCTCCTGCAAGGAAAGTCATCAGTGCAGTCATCATTGCTTTGCACAAAAATAGAATCACAGGCAAGGATATTGCTGTTACTAAGATTGCACCTAAATCAACTATTTATTGGATAATCAAAAACTCAACGAGAGTCCTAAGAAAGTCCAGCAAGCGTCAGGACCGTCTCTTCAAGTTGATTTAGCTGCAGGATTGGGGAACCACCAGTGCAGTGCTTGGTCAGGAATGGCAGCAGGCATGTGTGAGGGGAAGACTTTTGGAGGATGGCCTGGTGTGAAGAAGGACAATAAAGAGGCCACCTCTCTCTTCAGGAAAAACAGACTGATATTCTGCAAAAGGGTATAGGGATGGGTGAGGACAGGGTAAACTCCTTTTTTCTGATAAATCCCCTTTCCTATTGTTTGGATCATCCGGGAAAAAAGCTTGTCCACAAAAGAGATGCTACACTAAATGCCAACACTAAAACATCCTGAGACTAGTCATGTGTAGTCTCTTGCTTCTCAGTCAAGAGAGTGGGCTCACTGATAATTTTGCCTAAGAACACCGCCATGAATAAGAATGGTGCAAAAACATTATTCTAAAGCAACTTTTCCCAACCATCTAAGAACAGTTTAGTGATAAACAATGCCTTTTCTAGCATAATGGAGCACCTTGCCATAAGGCAAAAGTGATAACTAAGTGGCTCTAGGAACAAACCATCAAAATTTTGGGTTCATGGCCAGGAACCTCCCATTGAGAACTTGTGGTCAACACTCAAGAGGCAGGTGGACAAAGAAAACCCCACAAATTCTGACTCCAAGTATTGAGTATGCAAGAATGGGCTGCCATCAGTCAGGATGCCCAAAAGTTAATTGACAGCATGCCAGGTGAATTGCAGAAGTCTTGAAAGAGAAGGGTCAAGACCGCAAATTTTGACTGCATGAAATTTATGTAATTGTCAATAAGAGCTCTTTGACACTTATAAAATGCTTGTAATTATACTTCAGTACACTTCAATTCAATAAAATGTTATTTGTATAGCGCTTTTAATGGATATTTATATATATATATTGTATTTTATATATTACAGTGTAAATTAACAAAATCACATACACTTTTCTTTCAGTTGAATGAGCTTGTGGTCGGCGACACGAGTGGGAAGTTGTACATCTATAAGAATGATGACTCCAAGCCCTGGCTCACTAGATCATGTGTAGGAATGGTAAGGAAAATTGATAATTTTGATCTATTCACATACTCACAAGACTCACAATAACATCAAAAATGTATTGGTGAAGTACCTTCACAGTTGTGTTTTGTTGCTAGCTGACCTGCGTGGGAGTAGGAGACCTCTGTAACAAAGGCAAAGTGAGGCTCTGTATGATTCACTCCTTACATTGACATAAGTGTGTTTAGTTCATTTTTAAGCTATACCATGCTGCGTTTGACTGTGTGTCTGGGTCTGTATAGAACCTGGTAGTGGCTGTAGGTGCTGAAGGCTGGTTCCACCTGTTTGACATCGCCTCTGATGTAGCCAAAGCCGAATCCTCCAGCCAGCCCGAGTGGTTATTTGGGGATGACCAGAAGCCAAGTTTTACCCAGCACATCCCTGCCAACACTAAAGTCATGCTGATCAGTGACATTGGTGAGTGAAACAACACACACACCTTTTGTTGCTCTTATAGTGCAGTATTTTCGTCTTATTCTTGTTTTTTATTCAGTTATAATTGTGGAACACCGGCTCCACAATTACTGGAGCAATAAACAATATACAGTATGATTTTTTTTTTTTCAACAATATTTTTATTGATTTTAAAACAGGGATATTACAGGGTAGACATGTAATGTTTCAATACAGAATTTAAAACCTCCTTATAAATCCCTATAGCACCCACCCCACCCCTCCCTAACTCCAAGCCAGCTTTACATGTATAAGG
>JAOTRS010000011.1:481313-511388 GCA_028565755.1 Dinotopterus cunningtoni | reverse complement strand
GACAAAAGTGTGGCGTTAACCATTTAGGAATTACAGCCATCTCCTTACACACACACACACACACACACACACACACTTCAACTTCAGCATAAAAATATATGCACATGATTGCATCAGTATGGTGTGACTACTGACATTTTTAGAGGAAACATTACTACATATTGGTGTCATAATTAAAAAAGGGTGTGTATACAACCAAAAAAAAGGTTTCAGACCCTTTTAAATTTTCCACATTTTGTTATATTTTACACTCAGCAAAACCTTCTTTCCCTAACAAACAGTATGACTGCAAATCAATCCATGCTACCCGTTATCATTTAAATAAGGATGGGTTCCCTGTTGAGTCTGGTTCCTTTCAAGGTTTCTTCCTATTGCCTCAGGGAGTTTTTCCTTGCCACAGTCGCCCTTGGCTTGCTCATCAGGAACAATCTGATCATTTTGATTCATATACATTCACATTTCATACAAACTTCCATAATTTCTTTTTATTGTGTAAAGCTGCTTTGCGAGAATGGCAATTGTTAAAAGCATTATACAAATAAAATTAAATTTAATTGAATTGAATTTCCAAAAATATTTGAATCCTTTGTTATGGCACTTGCAACTAAGCTTTGGTACATCCTGCTCCTATCAATGATCCTTGGGATGCTTCTACAACTTGATTGGAGTACACCTGTGCCTCATTGTCTTCACCGGACATAATTAGGAAAGACACGCACCTGTCTATATAAGGTCTGACAGTAGATTGTGTATGCCCCCCTTGGACTTGATAAAACACAGGACCAGTACCAGCAGATGACATGGCAACCCAAATCATCACCAACTGTAAAAGCTTCACAATGGACTTCAAGCAACTTGGATTCTGATCTCCAGTCTACTTCAAGACTCTGTTACTATGATTTCTAAATAAAATGCTAAATTTACTTCCATCTAAAAAGAGAGAAATCCCAGGTATGTATACTTAATAATTATAATAAATAATATATAAATTCACTTTAATTTCAATTTTTTAATACAAAGCATTGTTGTTGTTGTTGCGTTTGTTGTTTTACATATTTGCCTCAGGTCTGTGATTATGGAGTTTGTAGGTTCTTCCTGTGCTCGGTGGGTTTCCTCTGTCCAAAGACATGCAGATTACAGATAATTGATGTTCCCAAAGCTCTGCGGTTAAGGTGTAGAACTCTGACTTCCTGACTGGAAGGTCCCCAGTTCAAACCACCAAGTTGCCACTGTTGGGCTCCTGAGATCTTGACCCTGATGTATAATTAGATTAAAAGAAAGTAAGTCACTCTGGATAAGGGTGTTGGCCAAATGCCATAAATATAATGGATGGATTTGTTCCAGGGCCCCTGCGACCCTGGACACAGAAGGTGAGTGAGAGGTAACTGTGCTCTGAAATGTACTGTACTGTATTTGTCACTCACACAGAAACACTCGATGCTCTGTGATTGTTGTTCTGGAGTTCACCGATAGAGGGCAGAAACGCGCTTTTTTTTTTTTACCCCAAGCGGTTCACTTGCGCCATCTTGTTCCTGTAAATCCCGCCTCATGCACTAGGATTGGTGCTTCTATCTAAAACCCATCTACTTATTGGCTATCATGACTGGCGAAAGATCAGGGAGCGTGACCCTATTGGCTTATCCTTTTTCATGGGGCGGAGTTTGTCTGAATACGTATGACGTCTGTTATCGCCCGGCGTCTCGTCATCAGCAACACGGAAGTGTGTGTGTGTGTGCGCGTGTGTGCGTGGATGTGTGTAATGTAGCGATCAGGCGCGAACTGTCAGGTGACAGCGTGAATCAGAGGCTGTGCGCGGACCAGCAGTGAGACGGATGAGTTAGGCAGCGCTGCGGGAGAGATGCGGACTGCGCGGCGGAGTCATGGCGATCGTCGGTTCGTTGCTGAAGCTGCTGCAGCGGCAGACCTACACCTGTCTGTCCCACCGCTACGGGCTGTACCTGTGCTTCGGCGGGCTCGTGCTCATGATCGTGTCCGCCTTTCAGTTCGGGGAGGTCCGTGCTCTCATCAGAAACACTCTGTAATTCTAATGTTTAGGACTGCACGTGACGTGTGTGTGTGTGTGTGTGTGTGTGTGTGCAGGTGGTGCTGGAGTGGAGTCGGGATCAGTACCATGTTCTGTTTGATTCCTACAGAGACAATGTGGCTGGTAAATCTTTCCAGACCAGGTGAGATCATCATGCACTGTTCCTCCATAATCAAACACTTAAGCAGTTTCAATCTCAGTCACTATATAGTGTGATAGTAAAAGTATGTGCACCCTTTACCATCACATCCATATGAGGTCCTTCTCCAAACTAAAGCTACAAAGTTGAAAGCACACAGTTGTCTAGAATGTCCTTCTATGCTGTAGCGTTACACCTTGTCTTCAGTGCCCCGGACCTCCGGCATGGCACTGCCCCTGTGCACAAAGCGAGCTTCATAAAGGCACGGTGTATTGTGTGTTGCACATTAATGGTTGGATTAAAAGAAAAGTCCAGAGCCCTAACCTCAACCCCAACTGAACACCAAACACTGACAGCACCCCTGTCCTCCTCACCCTGTGTTAGTGCCTGCTCTTACGCATCAGACCTTGTAGCTGAATGGACAGAAATCTAGTGTGACTCATTAACAAGAACGATAAAATAAATCTAAAAGAAAAATGCAATCTACATCTAGTTGCAGGAAAATCTAATATTATACACATTAGTATCCACTGAAAAATGTAAGACTTTGGTGAAAGAGCCATGTAGAATTTTTTTTTAAATCTTATTGCTCAAGTGGGTAAGGCTCTAGGTTTGAACCTCGCCATTGCTGGTGCTGGTCCCAAACCTGGTTAGACAAATGGGAAGGTTTTGTCAGGAAGGGCATCCAGAATAAAACCTGTGCCAAGTTGTGAACGGGTCAAATGGTCCGCTGTGGCGACCCCTTGACGGGAACAGCTGAAAAAAAGTTTTTATTCTATTGTAAATGGATTCTGGAACAGAGGTATTTGGTTATTGTGTCATATAAGTTGGATTTTGATGTTGTGAGTTAGTATGGCTGCTACCTTGGCCAGGTCTCCCTTGTAAACAAGATTCTTGATCTCAATGGAACTTTCTTGGAAAATAAAAGTAAAAAAATGCACAAACTTTTGATTAAATAGTGTAATCCAAGGCAATTGTGTTGGTACACATTGCAGTCCCAATGCTACAAAATATATTTAAAATACAGTATTGTAGGATGGCTTATTGTAGGGCACTGTTGCCTTGCACCTCCAGGGTCGAGGTTCGATTCCTACCTCGGGTCTGTGTTTGTGGGGTTTGCATGATCTCCCTGTGCTTGGTGGGTTTCCTTTGGGTACTCTGGTTTCATCCCACTAATTGGCGTGCTGAAATTGTCTGTAGTGTATGAATGAGCATGTGAGTGTGTATGTGTATGTGCCCTGTGATGGACTGGTACCCTGTCCAGGGTGTACCCTGTCTTGTGCCCTAAGTCTCCTGGGATCGGTTCCAGGCCCCACGCGACCCTGAATACAGGATAAAGTGGTATAGATGATAAGTGAGTCACACAGTACTGTACGTTTTAAGCTCTAAAATATGCTTGATAGTTCAGGACTGGAGTTTCCTACAGTCTACCTGAGCCTCCAGAAACAAACTCACATTTCACACAAAACTTAAATAATTCTTTTGAGTGTGTAAAGCTGCTTTGCGACAATGTCAATTGTTAAAAGCGCTATACAAATAAAATTGAATTGAATTAAATTAAAATACAACCATAGCATTGGCACTGAACTGTACTTGTGAACCAGCTAGTCTGGCATACTGTAATACTTTGTTATTTAATTCCTTTGTGTGACTGCATGAACATTCATCTCAATCACCTAAGAGTATTCCTCTCAAGCGCTTAAAATGGTGCTGATGCAATAAAACATTAACAGATTAGAGGGCTTATTTACATGAAGTAGGAGAAACACTTGAAAGATATCCTGTGCAGACATATCGAAATGTATCTGTTTCTTTCTCTCTCCCTCTGTGAACGTCCTTCTTAGGTCTCAAAGCAGGTCGGAGGAACTCAACCAGGAGTCGCTATGCTATACTGTGGTGCTCTTGTGTAAAAAACAATGTGTCTGATGAAATGCAGGTTGAGGAAGAGAAGTGTGTGTTGCTTCATGCTCTGATTGCCCGTTGTCCTCTAGGCTGTGTCTGCCCATGCCTATTGACGTGGTGTACACCTGGGTGAACGGTACTGATGCTGACCTACTGAAGGACCTCCATGGAGTGAAACAACAGCTGGAAGAGGAACAGAGAAGGCTAAGGTATCTCTCTCTCATATTCTCTTTCTCACACACACGTTGCTGGGCGTTACTTTAATGCATAATCATAACTTGTATGTATGTAACGTATGTGAACCCTTTGATCAGAGACTGCACCCAAAAGAGTGTTTAGAGATAATATTCACTAACAGTGAACAGACACAAATAACAGTCAATAACAGTCACTGAATGAAACATGAATGAATAACTTGGGATAAAGAATACATTTTTGTTGCAGTGTTTGCTTCATTATGCATATTCAGATGGTTGCGCTCGTGTCTCCGTCCTACTGTATATCTGTCTCAATGCCAAAAGTAGCCATGATTTTTAGAATTGTGTAACAGTATGAGAAATTACAGTTAAAAATAATTTATCAAAAGTACATTTATTATAGAATTTCAAATCTTGGGTAATATCCAGATTGAATAATTTGAACTTTAAGTGATTAATCCAAACTTTAGGAAATCTGTAGACCTAAAATAGCTTGAATTTGACTAATTGTAAAACTAATAGCTTTTACAGGTGACAGTTTCAGGAATTAAAAGCTGTGTACTGTATATACTGTATACAGAGACTTTTTATGTACACTCCGATCAGACACAGCACTAACATCACTGCTAGGTGAATCAAATAATATTAATTATCACTTATATACCAGTAAATTAGTGACGGGATTCTGGGCAGCTAAGGCTCATTTACACCTGTTAGGACAAAAGGCTGGTATGTCCAGCACGATTTGCACAGAAAAGCAAATGTAGCACAAATTGCTGAAAAAAAGCCATTTCTGGCCAGAATAGGAAGGTGTTAACACACACAGTGCATTGCAGTTTGCTGCCGATGGGGCTGTGTAGTTGCGGACCGGTCAGGGTGCCCATGCTGACCCGTTTCCACTGCCAGAAGCAAGGTGTCTCTATATAGTGTGGAGCATATACCGTCATAGCTGTCCTCTTTATTTGTTCGAGAAGTGATTGCCTAAGACAGCTTTTTTCTTGTTTTTCTCAGGCTTTAATTATGTAAGTATTTATACTCCACACCTTTTAGTGTTCTAGGAATGACCATTGCTTTCAGTATCAGAGTTTCTGTTTTAGATGTGAGAGTCAGATTTGAGAAAATGTTTTTGGTTTAATGCTGCATGCAACCTGCCTCAGAAGTTTGAAGCTGGGGATCGGAACGCCATCACGTTTAAGTTAAAAGGGCGAGAAATAAGCGCCGGGTGCCATGTTTTGTTAGCAGCAAGGCAGCTAGCTACAAGTAATGTGTATTTTCCTCCTCAGAACAACCATTATCGATTTACCGAGTGAATTTGCAAACACTACAATATAAGTAATTTTAAGGTTAAGCAGCTTTACAGAAATCTAGATACATGAGGGGTGTTCAAGTCAACTAGGACTGGTGATGAAATTTCTTGTGAACGAAGGTGTGTAAATTTGATTGACATTTCCAGAAGACTTTAAGCACAGTATGGTGATGAGACTCTTGGCTGCAGTAAATCAGTTCCATTCAGTTTTATTTGTATTCCCGTTTAACAATGGACATTTTTACAAAGTATTTTTACAGAAAAAAAAAATCATGAATAAAAAATGTAAAGGAAAAAAAAGCTGTCAGTTTGTCCTTGATAAGAAAGACGGTAAAACATTCGAAAAGTGCAAACGTTTTGAAGAAGGCTGAACATCTACAGTATGTATGACGATTCCAGCCAAGGTGGCTCTGAGCCACTGCAGCTGCTGCCATTCACGTTCAGCGAGTGGAACATCTGATGTAATAACTTGCAGAAGAGGAAAACATCTGTCTGTGGAAACTGTACACACAATCATTCATTAACACCACTTGCACATTACAGGAACTCGGCTGGGAGTTACCGTCACATCCCTGTACAGTCCTGACCTCGTTTTCCACATGTTTGGGGCTCTAAAGGAGTTCCTGTGATGGCAGACGTGCAGGCAGTCCAATCATGGCTCTGGCCAACTGAGAAAACATTCTAATCATTCACTAGTTAAACACTAGATAGGTGCTTTAGTGTAGCAGAGAACTAATGGTAGTTCTCATTCTCATAACTGTGTTCTGTTATGTGCAATCAAAAGTCCCAGTTTTGACTTGAACGCCCGCGTAAATCTAGTGAGTGAGTCAGTCAGCGGTGATGATGGCAAGAGAAAAAAAAAAACTCCTTGAGAGAACAAGAGGAAGAAACCTTCTGTGTTTTCTTCTGTTTTTTATTGTTGCTATGAGCGGCCATGTTGATTTAACATAACATAACGTCCTGAAATCCAGGATTAAAAGAGGAGGAATATAAATAGTCAGTTGAGGAATGTTTACTTTGTAGTTTTTTTTCTGGTCGGAGGTCAGAACTGATGAGGTCTGACCTTTAGTCGAGTACAGCATGAATCAGAATAGGTCTAAGTGGACTAAGACCTTTGGACGCTGTAGTGTGTGAAACGTACAGTTGTGAAAGTATGAGATATGAACAGTAAAAGTCTTTCTACTAGACAAAGACATTATAAGCTGGCAATAACTTTGAGCAATGTTAATGTAATTTGTTAGGTTTTTCCTTCTGACCAGCTTCACCCTGGGGTAATACATGTCTCTCTCTATGGGGGTCATGTCTTTCAGGGCAAAAGGGTAAATAAAATGAGTATCAGTCTGATGTAAGTTTTATGTTTTGACCTTTATGGTTACCGGTTGAACCCCAGGACAACAAACTGATGGAACATCTTAAAAAGGGATTGGTCTCTTTAGACTCCTGTACAGTACCAGAAATGTATCAAATTCACGCTAAAGACGCATTAAAGCTGTTGTGGTAGCTGGTCACGACCCAACACCTTACTAAACCACTTTATATCTTCAGTTTTGTCCTTTAAATGGTCAGCTAACCAGATTTCAGTGCATTACTTCTAAGCAATGAGCCGGAAATATTAACATGTTGTTTTTGACTTAGAGAGAAGCTGGGGCAGAATGCGACTGACACGACTGAGGCGCCCAAAGGAAGGTGAGGCAACTCTGAGCACACTGCATGCAATGTGTGCTGCTTGAGTAAGTGGGATTGTGGTTTGACTGTTTGAATGCGACCACGTCCTGTTTGGACGTCACTCACTCTAAGACGTTTCGTTTTTTTTTTGTTTTTTTTTCCTTCACTGCATTATTCTGAGATGTACCACACGTGGGCTGGTGTGGAAAGCAGCAGAAATGTGTAACGGAGCAGCCCGGGTGCATACATACGGCCTTATAAATTTTTTATAAAGCACTGCAGGGGTAAAGCAAGGCATAGACCCAGGTTCCCATTACAGATCAAGTGTGTGTGAGATTGTTAGCATCACATACTTATCTTGCAGATTATTTGCTGACGTATGGTTGTTTCACATGAACGCTTCGAGAAGGCTGTGGAAGGGAAACACAGTGCTTCATAACCACACCTTCAGTTTAAGGGCATTAAAATACTTATTTTAATAATTATTATGCTTGCATATTAAGTGAAGTAAGCTATAGTGTTGTAAACAAATAAAGCACTAGGGTACACCTTTTTAACAGAATTAAAGAAGTTAGACACTACACACCCGTCTCAGTCAAGCCAGAATGTAAAGCCATGCAGGAATGTAGTGTACTTTATAAGAAGTATAAGGTTTTTGACAACTTCCTGTCTTGCTTTATGAATTATTTCTGCATTTTATAGTCAGTGTTCTGAAAGTCAGATGTAATTCCCCTTTAAATAATGCACTGGCATGTTTAGGGTTTTAATTTCACTGCAGATGCTGACGGATTTGCTTCACTGTCTCACTAATCAATCACACTCATCCAAAGAATTAACCTCTTCATCAGGGATGAACTCTTGACCTCTCTTTCTTTATCTTGTGTATTCTGAAATAAATGAGGTTTTCAGAATACATGAGGTTTGATCATTGAGACTTTAACAGGATTAAAAAAAGAGCTCATAATTATATATCTCATGACTTTTTTCATGTACATACCTGATTTTTTTTCTTTTTCTTTTTTTTTAGGGTAACAGATTTTATGTATTGTTCTCTAATATGATTTTTGCTCTTATTTGACATCATCGTTATGTCGTGTGCTTCTCCAGACCCGAGTGCCTGCTCTCGCATTGCATTGTGGGTCCGGCTTTAGTGTTAGACCCGGCGTTGCCCTCCAACATCTCCGTGAAGGAGCTATCAACTAAATCAGGTGCTCTGTCGTCCACCAAGCAGCTCCTGCAGGTTGCCAAACCTCTCCAGCCATCCAGCAGTGTGTCTGTACTTCTCTTCCACTCCCAGAGTGAAGGTTAGATGTTTTTTCATCACTTCTGTATCATTACGTGTACGTAGAATTTACCCTAAATTTTGGTGCGTATTATACACTTTGATACGCAAACATGCTCTCCTGGCTAATGGGATAGGAGTGCACGTTAATGTAAACCTCGACTTTAATTGTAGGATATATCAATAATGGTTCCCCACATATTTGTCTCGGAAGCAAAGGACTGGCATTCCCTTTTTAAGATCTGGTCATACTCTTTGTGCCTGAGTCAGGGACGTTGCTATGACAACCGGGATAAACCACACACACACACACACACAGGATAGGTGAATGGCCGTATCTCAGGAACCGTGTGGCCTAAAATGGAGCTGTTTTCACTTTTTTTTTTTTTTTTCCAGGGAAAGTGAGATTTCTATGCACTTGTACTCCACAATTTCTCTAGGTTATTATGTTATGCATAAATTTACACATGCAGCAATAGGATATGAATATTTCTCTGATTCTACAAGATTGTCATGAATTTTCAAGATATAATCCACACATTTTCATTTCTAATGAGAGGAAATGCTTTATGTCCTTGTCTTTTACTAGCGGATAAAGCTCACTCTGACGCTCCGAAGGACTTCCCGAAGCACTCCGTCTCCAGAACCTATCTGGTGAAAAATACTGCTTTTCATTTAAAAAACAAAAACATCACTTTATTTTTTATGCACAACATTGCAGATTAGTGTGAAATAAAAACGAATATGATAGATAAATGAGTCTGTATATGTCGCAGTAGAAAGTGATACAGCAGATTGGGGGGGAACATGTGATTTCCTGTAGCTTTCTGGACTGCAGGTTTTTTTTTACAGTAATCGAGAATGAGAATCTTGCAGAAGTTGCAGGTTTTAGGCCTAATTAAATTTTATGCTCTAAACAGTCTATACGATTGTAGAGCAAGTTTTACAATTAAATAAAAAATATAATCAGATTTAACTTTATATAAATTTATGATTAAACTATAAACTATAAACCTATTAGACTGAGACTTGTTTTTAACAAGACTTACTGTTTTCTGATCCCATGTTATTCATTCTTTTGTGACTTTCTCTCAACCTGTTTATATTTATGTGCACTAAAGTTTTCAATAAAATAAGGACTTTTTTGCACTGCCGATATAAGAAAAAATAAATAATAATCATTAGACATGGCACTAATCTGAATATGATCTTTCCTGCTAGACGACAGATAAAGAGGCTCCTGGTCTGGTGAGGATCCAGACGCTGGCCTACCTGAGTGGCTTCCCGTCGTCTTTCAAAGACACAGAGCAGCTGCGGGTCAAACTACCGTCTGTGTTGACGGGCAAGATCAAACAGGTGAGAAGAGACGCATCGTGAAGAGACATAGTTGGTTGTACCTGAAAGGACCACACGGTGTCACATAAGAGCTGTGATAGAGCTGCTGCTTCACAGTGTGTGTTAGAGTTGTTCCATACTCTGCTTATACCCAAGGTTTTTTTTTTTTTTTTTTTGATCATGAGGAGAATTTGCAGTTAAGAGTGTAATTACAAACTGAATAACTATTTTCCTATGATCTTTGAGTTATGTCTCCTGGAATCCAGATGAGGGTGTTGATGAGAGTAGAGTCATTTATAGTCCAGATTTAATCTGAGCTGAAATGAATAACAGCCTGTGACTGAACAAGGTCATTGTCATTGACTGGATCTAGTGTCATTGATGCAGTTGGAGGTTTTCTTTGAGTTGACGCGTAGTGTCGTGGTTTTGGGTGAAGCCGTTGAGATCGCTTGGTTATGGGAGTGTAACTCAATCTTGTGCAGCTGTTTAGCCTGGCACGACGCTCACACACACGCACCGAAGTGCAACGAGACTAGGCACCGTCCCTCTCTTTAACAGGCTACAGGCTTTTTCTATGGAGTTTCCCATCTTTGTCCATCTGTCTGGTTCTGCTTCACCAGATAAGCGCCAGATACCAAAGTGTGTGACCCAGCGTTTACATTTTTCATGCAATGGAGCTACTGGAGTGGCACATGATCAGGTTCAACGTTGCTTTTTCACTTTATTGAAGAACATTGCATTTCATTCACCGCCGTGTCACATTCAGGCTCCTGCTTATAACTTGATCTTGCTTTCATTGGATGACAAGAATAACAATCATGTGATGTCTCCTGTCCTCACATGGAGGCATAAAGCTGATGGGCCTTGCTGCATAAGGTAGTGTGTGTATACACACTCTATGTGGCTGTGGTTGATGTGGCCGGGGAGGGCTGTTTGTATTTCTTGGGCGTGGTTTGAACACTTTCTCATTATGTCTGACACGTTCTTTTTAACTGGATGTGGTGTATCTTTGAGCTGAAAAGGAGGTGACAAGCTGGCGAGGTAGAGAGAGGTGCAGACATAGATAGTAGCAGAAAGGAAAGAGAGAGAAGAGTGTTAAAAGGCAGAGTCTATCTATGGGGCAGGTTAGACTTGTCACGATGTTGATGAAAGCATTACCTTGACCTCTGTCACTGACAGATATATTTGTGGGACATAGAAAGTGACACAATCACTTTAATTATCTCAGTTTTTTAATATTCTCAGTCTTTAAAAATTTAGTGTCAAGGTTAGAGAAACCTGGTACACACAATACACACGGCCAATACGCACAAAAAGAAAACAGTGGATCAGAGGAAGCATGTTGTATATTGGATCCTGTAAAAGAAACAGGATTTAAAAGTTATTAAAGTTAAGATCTGGAAATATTTACATATCAAGTGAGGTCATTTAAACAGTAATCGAGAATGATGAATCTTGCAGAAAGTTGCAGCTTTTTAGGCTTCATCGAATTTTAAACAGTCTGTAAGATTGTAGAGCAAGTCTGAGGTGAGAACTGAGAAGTGCTTTAAAAACTTCATATCAGCTGATGCAACAGTTTGGCATCGCACTACGTCAAGTCAAAATATCTGAGAAGCTAATTTTAATTTGTGATTTATTTCCTGGCTCACACTTTGTATTTAAACACACACATACGCACTGCACCTATCAGATGAGTTTGGCGATGTAAACGTCCCTGGTAACCGAGTTACTGGGTAAAAGTTATTTATGGATTGGAGGCGGTCTGTGGTCCATTCTGTCGGAGAGATTTAATAAGGCATGTATAGAAGAATGACAACAGCAGTGGTGTGTGTGTCTGTGTGTGTGTTTGTGTGTCAGACAACATTATAAGAGGTGATAAAAGACCCTGATCCCATGAATGCACTCATCATTAATGGACCTTGATTTGGCGCCAGTAGTTAGAGACGTGCACTAATCCATCTGAACTATTCCTGAAAAGGAGAGCGAGAAGAGAGCAGGAATTGCTGTAGCTTTAGGCTGGTCGAAAGATGTTCGAATTTGTTTTGGACTGCAAAATTGGTTTATGTTATTTCAAATTAAAAGCGCGGTTTTAGTGCATGGGAGAAGTCATAACTGTTATTACATATTGTAGTTGCAATAACATTTATGGTGATATAGTTACCCTTATATACTGAGCTACTCTGAGACCACTGCAGCTCTTTCTTCTTTTAAAAGCTCTCCTTTAAAAGTTCACTTTGAATTTTATTGTCTGAAGTGCCTAGATACTTAAATGTGATCCAGCGTTTACATTTTTCATGTACTGGAGCCAGTGGATCAATTCTTGATCTCGCTGTACCTATATTGAGAGCTTCTGGACGATGGCCTGAATGGGGCAGTCTTCCCTCTCTACCACCTGGGACAAAAGCCCTATTCTGATGCATTAGTCTTCAGGGCAAAAATGCAACAGTGGGCATCCATACAAAACCATATTTACCTGGGAGAGAGCATGCTCGAACAGCCCATTTCACAGCACCGGATATGGGGTTTCCCTTATTGTGAGATCAATCAAAGGGCTGGTGAGATACGAAAACCCTTTTACAACAGCCAGCCCCGAACTGCCTTGGCCTCTTTTTGGTGTTGCTGAAGTGGAAGCCCAGTTACCTTGCTTCTTCCCGTCCAAGTGCACACTTTTTCGAGTTTGCTGTGAGCCCCTTACAGCTAAAGTATTTCAGGACAACCCTCAGATGGTGGAAATGCCCCAGCCCATTATTATTATAAATGATTGCCATATTAGGAAATAAGCAATGGCAAATGCATTGTGTAGATTGATTCTATCCATTAGACATTAAAAATGTCAGTGGAGCTTCAAACAAGCCAAACAGAGGCATGACAAAGTGGTATCACCTGCACAGAGAGGAAAAGGTCACTTTTTACAATATATTGGTTTCCGGGGGATCTATCAGTACTCCATGGTTAGGTCCAGTGTTGAATACAAATAAACCACATCTAACCTACCAGTCAGTTCATCAATGTGAGGCATCAGATATTGTGTCAAATTTAGACACCACATTGATTCTCCAAAGCCCAAACTAAAATAGACTGTCTTGACAGTCTTGATTGCTCCTATGTTGAGCCACACATTTTGTCTTTCAGGTAACCAGTATGGGCAGCTTCATACAATCACACCTGGAGGAGTCTCAGTGTAGTGCTCTATTAAGTATCTGGTAAACTGTGTGCAAGACGAGAAGTGATCCTGTATCCTGTTGTGTAACATTTTGCGACCAAAGAGTTCAATACCAATTCTTTTAAAGGGGACCTTGATTAAGAGTAATGGGGACACTGGCTTCACTACCTGTGAACATCACGATGAATACCCAGCCAATAGAAACCACAAGATGGTTTAATAGTTTCTGCTGGCCCAATTGCCCAGCCATGAGATTATTAGTTCCATATGGCATTTGGGTACCATCAACTGGGTTGTTTCCTTATTAGTTTGATAATTTGCATCATTTGATATAACCTATCCTTAATAATAGAAATCTATGAATGTGTTAATCTAACATTAGATTGGATTTCTTGACTTTCACATACTCTCCTCAAAGCATGAAAGACATGCCTCAGGGAACTTCCCCTAGATGTTCGTAATGCTGAGTCACTGGCAGCAACGACTATCCTGTCTAACCTGTATGTCTGTTTCTTAGATATTTGGGTTAATTCCCCCCAACCCCTCCCAACAGTGTTTTACTGATGGTACTTACTTACTGTAGTAACCTAGTAATCAGTGTAAGGATCTATCCAATGATAACTTCAAAGCACTTTTGTAAGTCGCTCTGGATAAGAGTGTCTGCCAGATGCATAAATGTAAATGTCAGGGACTCGTCCCGTGACTGTTCCAAGGGGAGTTCCCAGGGGATAATCCTCGCCAACGGTTGAGAGGCGGAGCCCCCTACTTTCTGTGGCTTCCTGACAGGGATCTGACATTGGCGGCTGTCGAACCGACCCCCATGACAATGTTTGTGCACATTTTACAGCATGTCTCGCACAGGATCCTGAACACTTATTTTTAAAATGCCTGGCTTCCACACAGTGCCAACACACTGGCTTGGGCTTTGCCCCAAATCTGGTGGTCACTTTATCCTCTACCTGTCAAATGTAAGGCAGAGCATTTAGAAAAGCAGGAGAGGAAAATTGGGATGCTGTGTCCAGGGTGCTGAATTTGGAGCCCTGGCACCTCAGTTCCAGTGAACTGGAACTGGGGGAAAGATGGGAGGGTATACGTACAGCAACTTTCAAGTGGTCCTCTGTCACCTGCCGAACTTTTTTCAGGGACGGTTTGCCATTCCTGTTGGGAGTTAGTACTCTAGTACCAGGAGGTTGGTGACCTATACCATGTCCAACTCTCCTGTCATCAAGCACTGGCAACTGGAGTCCCTCAGCTGCTGTGCGGAGGTGAATACACTCCTTAAGTGTCTGGTCAATGCGCTGCAGAACTCTCTTGATGCAGTTATGTTTCAGCAACAGTATGTCTGTGCTGGGTGGCAAGCTGGGCTTTCTCCGATACTAAGTGGAAGATCCACAGAACCTGCATAAATTAAACCCCTCATGGAAAAGCAGGCCAATAACTCCAGTACATCGTTTGGTGCAAATTATTTTGCTGGATCAATTATGTGTTGTCTGACTTTAATTCAATCTTCCTTTCATAACTATTGAATGAGTTCCCGTTTACTGTGCAAAAATAGTATAAATAAATTATCCAATAATATATTTTGTTACAGTTTGCTGAGCTACATTAACATGATATTGTATATTGTTCCCCAGTTTCAGCTATACTCTGAGGCCAGCATTGCTCTCCTGCACCTGAACACAGCTCAGGACTTTGTAGACCTTCAACAACAGGCCAAGAAGAACCTGACATTGGATGGCAAAGAGCTCACCGTCAGTCCTGCATACCTGTTCTGGGACCTCAGTGCTGTCTCACAGGTAACATCCAGAGCTGTACATGCTGTCTCAGAGATATAACATATGATAATAACATACTGTACAAGTTCAGATGGAATGCTACAGAGTGTTCTTTATGGTCTTTAATGATCCATCTGTTTTATTAGGCAAGTTCTGTCACGGGTTGGTGTTACCTTTTCTAGAGATGAATTGCTGATTAGGTGATCAAAGACATTTGAATTTGGAAACTGCTTAGGACTGCCTTAATTCTTATTGGCATGGATTCTATAAGATATTGAACATCTTTCTTTGATATCCGGGTCCATGTTAACATGATTACATCATATAGTTGCTGCTGATTTGTTAGCTGCACATTCAGGCTACAGTGCATTAAAGTTTAGTTTAGTGTCATGTTTAGGGAACCAGTTTAACTGGAAGCGACAATTATTGAATGGCAAACAGTGGCTCCAAAAGGATGCATTAAAGGTCAGTGGCGATACTCAAGTAAGCAGTGTTATTCAGTCAAGGCTCGTTTGGTGTTTAAAAAGCCCACTGTGTGTCAAGAAAACATTACCCCAATAACCCTACCAACACCTTCAGCCCAGCCTGTTATATCGTATATTGCACGTGTGGTATATTGCAGGATGCTTTACCTTCCCAGTCACCAAAGTCCAAAAGAGCACAGATAAGATGTGGTACAATAGGGTTATTTGTAGCCTGAATTTGCACCTGACAAATCAGCAGTGATTGTGTTGGAGTCATGTCAATATCCATCACAATCTCTAAGAGATGTTTCCAAGAATAAATGGAACAAAGAACTAAGGATGTCATGAGAGCGCGAAAAAAAAAAGCGAGATCAAACCCAGTATTAGTGTTGTGTACCTAATAAAGATGCTGGTGAGTGCATGTATGAAGAGAGAGAGTGATAAGGCTCTGTAATTTGTAAATAGTGATCTGAGTGGCATCAGGATGTTTGTGCTCTGCTTCTCCAGTCGAAACAGGATGAGGATGTGTCAGCTAGCCGCTTTGAGGACAATGAGGAGCTGCGCTATTCGCTGCGCTCAGTGGAGAGACATGCCCCTTGGGTTCGACATATCTTTATTGTGACCAATGGGCAGATTCCGTCCTGGCTAAACCTGGACAACCCCCGTGTTACTGTGGTTAGCCATGAGGTTTGTGACTGATGTACAGTATAGTTGGATGGTGAATATAAATTTGGCAGTTTGTTTTATTAACCTCAGTTTAGTGTTTTATCTAATCCTTCATCTAAGCCAATTCACTGACATGTATATTTTTTCTTTTTTAAATTAATTATTTATATCAAGCTTCTTCCATTAAACAAAAATTCTGGACATTAGCAAGATTTTTATTATACAGTCAAGTGTAACATGCTTATTTTTAGCAGCATTTAGCAATTAATTCTGTTTGTTTTGCGTCCTCCCAGGAGATCTTCCAAAACCAGTCCCATCTGCCAACGTTTAGCTCTCCAGCCATTGAAACACACATCCATCGAATCCCAGGCCTCTCACAGAAGTTTATCTACCTCAATGATGATGTGCTCTTCGGCAAGGATGTGTGGCCGGATGATTTCTACAGTCATTCAAAGGGTCAGAAGGTCAGCAGGTTGAAGAGTGTTTTGCTCCACAGGATAATACATTTGAGAAGTGTTCATTGTGTTTGATGTATTTTACACCGAGTAGGAAAGTTATGGTAGAATCTCTTTGCGGGATTGACACTTGGACATGGTATACACCCGTAAATGTAGGATTCTTCCAAGAAAGTATTATTATGAAATTAAACAACAGACAATTGATTTCCTCACAGGTCTACCTGACCTGGCCTGTTCCTAATTGTGCTGAGGGCTGCCCAGGCTCCTGGATCAAAGATGGCTATTGTGACAAGGCCTGCAATAATTCTGCCTGTGACTGGGATGGTGGAGATTGTCTCGGTCAGCCCTTTCATCATCTGTCTGGTTCTGTACTATGCTGCTTGCTTAGCCTTTTGGTAGGCTAACTTTTGGTAGGTAACTAACTTTTTGTTGGTCTTTGGTTGTTCAGGTGGAGCAGGCACCAATCGCTTCGGAGGTGGGGGACCCGGGGGGGCAGCAGGAGGAGCTGGACAGCAATGGCAGTTTGGTGGGGGTTTAGGAGGTCTGGCGGGTGTGTCTTTCTGCAACCAAGGCTGTGCCAACTCTTGGTTAGCTGATAAGTTCTGTGACCAGGCGTGTAACGTGCTGTCCTGCGGCTTTGACGTGGGAGACTGTGGGCCAGGTAAGTGTGGCGGCACAAGAGTGAGGTGAATGATGCTAATCATGCTAAAGGCTAAGTCATGAAAATGCACTCCTGTCTACTTTAATAGGAACACCTGTTCAGTTGTAAAGTGTGGTTATTAGAGTTACTCTGTCCTTGAACCAATCTGGCCAGTTTCCTTTGATCTCAACAGGCCATTTCCACCCACAGAACCGCCACTCACTCAGTGTTTTTTTTTTTTTTGGCTGGTTAGATAACTGCATAGGTGTACTGTACCTATTAAAGTGACTTGCTTATAGTCCACTGCAGATTGTTTATAAAGATGACATGTGATGTATTTTTATTCTGTGTTTGCATTTGAATCATTTATTGTTATCTGTTATTATTTGATCAGTGCTTAATTACATAAAGTGGATCAATAATTTTTATAAAATCAGACACCACACACACACACGGGTATAAGTAATATTAAATAACTATTAAAATAAAGCTGCATTTTGCATTGTGTGTGTGTGTGTGCGCGCCAGACCATTTCAGTAAGCTGCATCGTGTAGTTCTACAGAGGAACCAGACGCTCTACACACTACCTCAAGGCGAGCTGCGTCCATACTTCAGCTTTTCGTCTCTGGCCCATCGCATTTCAGAGGCTCAGGTCGGCGACAACCCTGTGGTCCGCCACACGTCTGTGGCCAACAAGTGGAAAACGGTGCACCTGCTCCTTCTGGAGGGCTACAACGCCACCCAAATCCACTACAACCTGACCTTTCAGGGTGATCATGAGTTCACCATGAGCTTCACTGTAGCAGTGGACACTCGCAAGCTTCCTAAGCTTAACACATCTGAAACAGTGCAGGAGGTTAAAGATGACGGTCCAAAGCCCACCAGCGCAAACCTCGAACTGGAGTTTGTGTTCTCGGACATTCCAGTCGAGAAGCAAGGGCCGCGAGTGCAGAAAAGTCCCCCTGGAGCGTTAGAGCCGGTCATCGAGGTGCCTGCACTGAACGCATCCCTTTTGCCTGAGGAAGTGAAGCATGAGCTGCAGAAGCTAGATGAGAAGATTCTACTCGGGGACATCACTGAGAAAGGCTACAATCTGACCAAAGCCAAATTACTGAAGGCTTTCCAGGGAGATGAGGCTTTTATACTTCAGGGAAACAATAGAGCATTTAAAGCACTGGGAGCAGCAGGGAAATCAGATGCCAATCTGAGTCAGAATAACAGAAATAAACCAGAACAGGGAGGTCCTTTTGTGACCGTTAAGATTGACAGTACGACTTTGAAAGATCAGCCTCGAGCCTTGGGCACAGAGAAGATTCCCAACTCCATACTGCTTAATTCACTCAGAGGAAACAAGGCCAAGGAGCAGCTTCACTACAGAGGTGAGGGAGACGATGTTGTGCATCATGGCGGTCGTAGGCTCCAACACTACCCAGGGATCGAATGGAGCTTCCTGCCATGGGAAAAGAGCAGATATTTTGAGGACCTTCTCAAGGTGAGTCATCACTGGGCCTTAGGGGGGAAAAGTTATTTTTATGTTTATATTCATCATCATGAAGGTCTTTGATCAGTTTTCTGCCCGATACGATGTAAAAATCCCCCAAAAGCAAAAAAGAAAAATGTATGCAACCTCGCAACTATTCCTCATTCCTCTTGAACCCTGAGCAGACAACAAACACAAATGTTTTTACATTTTTTGTCTTTAATTCATCCTTACACTGTAAATAAAATAGCTAAGTAAATAGAATAGTTAAGCACACAGCGAATGGTCTTTCTAAATACACGAGAAACAGTAACTGCAGCTTCAAGTCCCGCTGTCTGGCTTCCACAGGAGGGGGAGCGTCTAGAGCGAGAGCTGCAGTATAAAACCGACAGCGCAGCCACCGGACGGAGATTGCAGGACACCTTTGCCGATTCTCTTCGCCATGTGAACAAGCTACTGAACGGCAAATTTGGTTTCACGTCTCGCAAAGTGCCTGCACACATGCCACACATGATTGACCGGCTCATAATGCAGGAGCTGCAGGACACGTAAGAACCACAACTTGAGTTTTAGAGATGAATGATGCGGTGTGCAAGACGATATATAAATGCCATTAATATAAAAAGTCCATATAAACCTGTTTGTGTTCTTCTTGAGATTAACTTTTAGTTCATTGTTGTCTCTTAGCTTTCCTGAAGAGTTCGATAAGACTTCAGGCCATCGTGTGCGCCACTCTGAGGACATGCAGTTCGCCTTCTCTTATTTCTATTTCCTGATGAGCGCGCTGCAGCAGCTCAACGTGTCGCAGGTCTTTGATGAGATCGACACCGATCACTCGGGGGTGCTGTCTGACAGGGAAATCCGCACACTCGCAACTCGCATCCATGAACTCCCACTCAGCCTGCAGGTAACATGCTGCACAGCTGGAATACCAAGATAAAGGAGACACTAAGACTTTCCAAAATTGCTTTATTTTTTTCCTACAAAATCTCACCAAAAAAATATATTAAGTTGGAGCAAGAAGAGAAATTCTATCCCTTGCACATATTTACATTTTGATCTTACTGTATAACAGGACTGTGAAAATCAGGTGGTGCAGGGACAGAATGCTAATGATGTCATCAGCCGGCTTAATGAAAAAATGATAAACACAGGCCCTGATACGCACTATATTGGGTACTGTATTCTTACGTTTAAACTGAAATAAATGTACATCCCGTATATCAAAAGGAGAAATATCATATAAGTCATATGGAGACCCGGAGACAGAGAGATGATAAAAAGCACATTTTCCCGTTCGGCAGATTAGAGCCGTTATGAGAGCTTTACAGAGAATAAGCAGCCGACACATCTCAATATCAACTGCTCAGAAGAGATCATTTCATATTTCTGATGCTTGCAGCATAGTTTTACAGTGTAGAATCTAATAAAAATCAGGAAAGACCATGGAATTAGAAGGAGTGTCCAAACTTTTGACTGATAGTGTTCATTTATCTGGACACCGGCTGTAGGAAGTATTACCTTATAAGGAATGAGAAAGCAGAACGAGGGGGTTGTTTTATGGACGTAACGGCATGGGAAAGTTTGCACAATATCAGAAAGCCTTACGTGTATGCACAGTAACTGAGTTGTAACTAGAGATGTTGCAATATCATTTCTTCTTTTCTGGTATTGATTTCATTTAAAAGCAAGATTTATTTTTTCCTTAAACACTCAACAGTTTTTTCACAGTCAAAACACTAATATTCTAAATATAATGAAATCAACTCAAGCTAAGGAACAACAATTATTAATGTAAACCAAATGTATGCACATAATCACGGACTTTATCTTTTTTACACCTCGTTCACAAGAATTTTCATCACAAGTCCTGGTCGTCTCGTATTCTTGAGTTCAATTCCAACCTTTACATTTTGTTACAGAAGCTCATGTGATATTTTTTGAATCTTTTGATAAGACGATACACAATTTAACTATATACAGTATGACATTAAATCTGATGAATATTAGCTCTAAAGTGTGTTTTTATTAATTATTTGATTTGGTGTTATTTGGAGTAGGATCTTACAGGTTTGGAGCAGATGCTGATAAACTGCTCGAAGTCCCTGCCTACTAATCAGACCCAGCTCCATATGGTTAACCCCACGCAGGAGGCCTACTACGACCCCAGCATGGTGATAACCCCTTTATCATCATTCTCTCTTTTTTTTTTTTTTTTTTAACCCCTGTTCCAGTTCCTAATAACTAATGTATGTTCTTTATTTCCTGTGCGCAGCCTCCCATTACTAAAGGTTTGGTGATTCACTGCAAGCCTATAGCAGAGAAGATTCAAAAAGCCTTCAAGGACCAGAACAAATACAAGTAGGTCTAATACATCACCATCATCATCCTTTATAATAATGATGAAGTATTGGTTGCTGTTAGGTAGCACTCAGCACTTTCTTTGTGTAGGTTCGAGATCATGGGAGAAGAAGAGATCGCTTTTAAAATGGTACGAACCAACGTGTCGCATGTGGTAGGCCAACTGGATGACATCAGGAAAAACCCAAGGTGTGTATCCAGAGCTCCTAATCTCTAATCGCTGCTTTATAGTGTTTGTGTCAGCTGTGTTATTTATTATTGTTCACATCATCTCTTCTCCTCCTGTAGAAAGTTCATCTGCTTGAACGACAACATAGATCACAGCCATAAGGACGCCAGCACAGTGAAAGCCGTGCTGAGGGATTTCTATGAGTCCATGTTCCCTCTGCCATCGCAGTTTGAGTTGCCTCGCGAGTACCGCAATCGCTTCCTCCACATGGCAGAGCTGCAGGAGTGGTGAGAGCTGCACAAAGTGTGAAGAAACACCGTCTGAGAGCAAGAATGTATAGTAGCAAGCCGTTCATGTGACATTGTGGAGTCAATCATGTAACGTGTTGAAGAATAAGGAAGAAACACCATAGACACCGGAATGAAGATTGCCTGTAATGACCAAAAAAAACTGAAAAAAACTCAATATCTGCAATATCTTGGACAAGCAAATTGTGTTGTAATTTATCACAATATTGATATTTCTCCATCATATCTCTCCAGCTCTAATGCAGTGTGCTAGTCAGAACTGTACAGGTTATTCTATATTATAGGTCTATCTAGAATTTTTGATCTACAACATGACTTTGGTTAAATTTTCCAGATCAGGTATCATTTTAACCAAAACTACCGAAGTATCAGGTGTTCAGAAGATTAACGGGAAGTGTGAATAGCTCTATAATTCATCTAGTTTAATCACGAGCAGGTGATCTGAGCGCTTTTGTTGCTCTGTTGTTCAGGATTGTCGTTCCTGTCATCGCAGTAGGACGTCAGAAAGATAGCTGTCAACAGGCTGAGGGATTCTGGGAATGAGCGATGCGTGTGTTTATTTTTATGTTCATGTGGGTGTACTTTAAAGAGGTGTTGCTTTGCCCCGGTTCACCTTTCTCTAAAACAACAAGATATTAGTGTTTTAAGCGTAAAGCATGAAGTTTAGGATTGATCTCCTACTTCACGTTGTGCGATTATTAGTATTTTCTTTTGGGCCACGATAACGACAGGAGTTTAAGTCAAGTTTGCATCATCCCTGTGTATGTGTGTAACATGAGTCTCAGGGTTTGGGCTTTTGTTTAGCATCCCAAAACGAAGCCAAACAGTTCCTAAGGTCACACGCTGCTGTTTGACTGTAATGGAGAGCTTTCTGGATTTTGAAGTATGGATGGTTATGTTTGGAGGTCATAGTTTCCAGCATGTAATCTATCCAAACACACACACACATATATCTCCACAGAGTGGTGACAGGATTGTGATAAGTGGCTCTCTGTGTGACGATGATGTCATCGTGTTTTCCTGCCGTCTCCGGCTGGGGCTCCGCATGACCTCACCCTTAAACCGTCAGATATTTGAGTCTTCCAGGCATCGTGATTGAAATGATTGTGATTCTTTTCACATACACTTTATGTACACATTTTCAGATTAAAAAATATATATATCCTGAAACATGACGTGAGACAGTGTGAGGTGTACCATCACACTGATGTTGACCGCTTTGTGTTTTCCAGGCGAATATATCGGAACAAGCTGAAGTTCTGGACTCACTGTGTACTGATTACCCTGGTTGTTTTCACAGTCCTTTCCTTCTTTGCTGAACAGGTTAGTGTGTTTTGTTTTTTGTCCTATGAAATCCTAATAGGTCAGTCCATACACCCTTTTATTCATGTCCCACCAGTCTAAAAAAAACATCACTGCTATTGGTTACCGGTAGATCTGGATAACTGACATGTGGCACACACACTAGAGCATGCTATGATCGACCTCAAGCAGCTGGTTTGTGTTTCTCCCTTGTGATTGAGGGGGGTTAAACACACCTACAGAAATTGGAGCCGTTGGTCCTAATACAGAGCTGAAGATCATGGATTATCACAAGGGGGCAAAGCATGTCTGAGAGGATACTGCAGCAGCAGCTTTAGTTAAACTGGCACCTTGGACTTATTTCCATATCAGGGTTATTTGAAAAACATAACAAAAGGTTAAATTTGAAAGCCTTTTTCCCAAATTCCTGAGAGTGTGGCGAATTGTCCAGAACTGAAATTCTTCAGACGGTTCTTGGTTGTTTGGTTCTGTGACGTCAGGTGCCTTAAATTACTTCCAAATTAACTACAAGATTGCACAGTGTGTTTACAATGTATGTCCAATTACCATGCAATCCCGTAGGACTCATGACCTGTGCCAATCTCCTGTCATAAACTGTCTACGGACATACATGCTTGTGTATGATTGACCTATGATGTACACCTCTCGATTTGCTATAAATTCTACAAGTGGTGGTAATGGAGTGTAACAACACTAGGACTTTGATGTTTAGTATCACTCCACGTCACAGGTGTTCTAACAATCACAGTACATTAATTACAATAGTCTCGAGCATGGGTGTAAGTAGGTCAGGACGGTCCTTTAAATGTTCTATAAGGACCCTTACAATAGAGCCTTTCAAATAATTCTTAACTTTTAACTACATGAATGCTAACTGAGACGCTGATATTAGCTAACAAGTAATGTTGGCAATAATATCTATTCAAAATTACTTTTAAAAAATCTATTAAAAATATACAGTAAAATTAGCAGTTTTATATACTGAACTTCATATAACTGAACTTGTTAACAATGGTAACAAGACACCATTTTATCTCAGTTTAAGTTTCATTTGAACAATTTTAGTTGAACATTAATTTAATTAATAAAGCCAATATTTTGAACAAATAAAAACATATAAAAAAAAAAACAATATTAGCAATAAAATTTAGTACACATGATTTTAATTGTTAAATTCGCTTCCTCAAACTTCGGTGTATGGTTGTTGATCATCCCTAGTCCTGACTGTATTTGACATTTAGTTATCACTGAACTCCACTAATTCTAAGGTGTTTTCCTGTCTGTAGCTGATCGTTCTGAAGCGGTGGCTCTTCCCCAGACGCAGGGTCAGCAAGGAGACTGAACGTGTGTGAGAATGCACTCCATGTTCTTCTTAGCTTACTGTGAGTAAGCTCTAAGTCCTGTAGGGTTACGGACTAAAACCGTGCAGGTTTCCTTGTTTTGTCCCCACCGGAGGAAGAGCAGAAGAAGAAATTTCTTGCCAGAGGTTATTGAATGCCAGTTGCATGTTTCCTCCATGTGAAGGTGGGACTGGGAGACGCTGAGCGTGTGTGCATAGAGGACCCCAAACACTCCATTTTGTGCAATTACTGTGCTAAACTCAGTGGAAGACTGTGGACATCCTTAAGCTCAAGCTGAATTTTTGTTTGTTGTTGGATCATAATCTGTTGGTCTAACAGAATTTTAAACTGTAATACATGATTTTGTCGTTTTACTCAAGCTGTCCCTCTTCCCTCGTTTTGGTATTTTGCATATCAGTGCCTTTTATCTTCCCTTCCTGTACTGTAAGTGAGAAGAAAAATGTGAGGGATCATCGCTAATGTCATTGTCACTAATTCTAATTGTTTTTATTTGCTTTATTTCTGATGTGTTAAGGAGTCTTGAGTTATTTACAGTTCAGTTGTCCTCTGCATTTGTCTTTGACCTTATGTGTCTTGAGAGTTGTGTTCTAGAATCACACCGTCTAATCTTTACCTTCGTGTCCAAACATGCCTCCGCTTTTCCAGTCTGATTTTAACTGCATGGTGTTTGTGGCATTCCTTGATGTCCTGACTTGGTTATAATGCTTGAGGTAAAACAGCTGCGGAGAAAATCACTCAAACTTTGTATACTTATAAATGACACATTAATTGTTATTGTAAGATAAAGAATTTGTAGAAAATTACTTAAAACCCATTAAACATGCACAGATGTCCTTAAATTGAATGAAAAACAGGCCTCTGATTAGCCCTGCAAATGCAAATGATGTATTACATAAATTTGTAAAGATTTTCGTGTTATTTTTAGAAAAGCTGAAATGAGCCACCTTGCACCTCCAGGGTCTGGGTTCGATTCCCGCTTCAGGGTCTGTATGCATGGAGTTTTCTAGTTCTCCTCGTGTTTGGTGCGTTTCCTCTGGGGTCTCCGGTTTCCTCTCACAGTCCAAATACATGCATATCAGCTAATTGACATCCCCAAATTGCCCGTAGTTTGTGGTTGTGAATATTGACCAGAGGTCATACCATGGTTGTAAAAATGGGAATAAATACAATGGTCACCTCTGGCCTGCACGGCCCATAGTTGGACTACAGAGGTTCCTAGATGAACGGATGTAATTTGTCTGATTTATTTTCCATAAAATTTCCTTGTGTTCCATGATGAAATGTAATGAACTTAGAAACAAGTAGAGGATTTACATCAATCATCAGCCATAGAGTGTATTATCAAAGGCGTGTTTCAGGAAAACATTGAAGTCATGTTCTCAAGTTTGAGTTCTTCGCCATTTCAAATTATTTAGGGACAAAATATAACTTTGATAGGTATTTTTTAGGACAGTGTTAAACATTTGCACCAGATTGCGGGTGAAACGGCAGCATGGTCGGATCTCTGAGCCAAGCTGAGAGCCAGGTTTGTGTGTCACTCTGAGCTTCTAAAGAACTACTAAGCTAATTAAAAGTATTTCAAAAGTGTATGAACGATTGGAAGCAGCGAATTCTGTCAGTTTGCTTTTTTTTTTTTATTTTACATGAATTAAATTTCTTCATGTTCAGTAAAACCATGTATTGTATGCAATGTATTTAAAAATTACGTGCAACAAGTACAGAGGATCAGCATCCATCAACAACACTTCTTCAAATCATGCATGGAATGTATAGCTACATTAAATTAGCAATGAGTGTTTATGAAAAAAAGTTCAGGTCATTCAGCTCTTTATTGAGTTCTCTGTACATTTTTCTTTTTTTTTTTTTTTACAAAATAACAACTTGGCTTTTTCTGTTCTTTAAATAAATGTATAAAGAGGTTAATTTAATTCTTATAAAGTATTGCATAAATCCATCCCTTGGTTTTGGACCGTATCGGTGTGGATTTTATCTTAACTGTTATATGTTTCACAATGACCTTGAACAAGAATTGATTTCCCAGGGATGGAGAGAATCAGATTAAATGTGTAACTTTAAGTAAAATGTCTGCATTTATTCATTTATGTATTGATTATATTGATTATATATTTAAAGTGGGCTTACAAGTCCCAAGTTGTATCAGGATACAAACCAAGCATCTGTAGGCATGTGACAAATTAAAAGAAAAACCAATAAATGTTTTAGTAACGGCTGATCCACCACCAACCAGCAAATATTGCTGCTTCTTCTTCTGAATTCATGGGTGGTTGGTGCAATACTGTCACATACTTAACTGGAGTGTGTAGCAGAAAATGGACAGAATAAAAGATCATCACAGCAATAGATTACATGACATTTCAATATTCATTACATGCTTTTAGTACTAAATAGAGGTAAATATACCTGCTTGCGACAAATCAGACAATAAACTTTGCATTTAGTGTCATTTAACTAAATTAAATGAAAAATGCTATGCCCAAATTGCTATGATCAAATTATCATGTGATTCACGGCTCTAAAAGGGACCAAATTTAATTTTTTCCCCCTAATCAGCAGCTGTCCAGTTTGGTATTATAAGTCTGTGCCCATGATAGCCTCAGATTCCTGTTTTCGGCTGACAGAAGTGGAACCTGATGTGGAATTCTACTGTTGGAGCCCTTCTACCTTTGATATTTTGTACATGCTTGGATGACGGCCGTGGCATTGTTTTTATGAACTCATGCAATGTCACATTTATTTCCATTCAAGAGTTGCATTCATTTCTCTCCAGGATTAGATGATATATTCAGTATATTTAGGTAGTCAAGCTGACCTTACTTTTTTGGGCACATAACATTGTTGAAACTAGACCTCACCAACAGAAGCAACCCCAGATCATAACTCTGCACCCACATGCTTATACACTAGGTGGTAGGCATCCATCTATCATCTCACCAACCTCAGAATAACCTTACCAATAAGTGGTTTGGGCCTTGCTCGAGGGCTCAACAGAGGCAGCTTGGTGGTGCTGGGGAGAATTTCCAGTAAATTTCCAGTCTATTGGCTAAACCAATCGGCCATGACGACCCTCCTATAGTTGCTATACCCTTACTTATTGACCAGGTGTTTCCAGCCACAGAACTCTCTCACTCAATGTTTTTTTATTTTTCACACCATTAGCAAAAAATAAACATAATGAGATGATTACAGTTCTCACAACGAAGGATGTAAAAACATCCTTCAGCAATCAAAAATGTGTACAAAAATTCACATTAATAAAACAATACATCAAGATTGCAAATAATGCAAAATAATTAAAGTTTATTACACAACTTATTTAAACTTTATTTGTACGATTAGCCCTTTGGAAGGAGATATTCAAAGCAGGCAGTGTTGTGTGAGTGCATCATGAAACAGGATAGTCTATCTTCCGTATCCCACAAACCATCAGTTCAAACTGGTAGATGCTGGAGATGGAGGTCGGGGAACATCCTATTTTTAGCACAAGCACAATCCTGGTCCCAGTATAACCCATAGTCCCTGACAATTACGTCTCTTTCATCCAAGACCTGACTTCATTTCACACCCAATCCAGTCAAATTAATACAACAAATACAAATGCTGGAATCACTGAATAATCACATGACAAGAATTTGCTTTAGGGTAGGGGAGATGACTTTTTTGGTAAGGGGAGGGTAGGGGAGGTCACAAATTATTTGGAAAATTGATGGAAATGTTGGAATGTTATCGTTTTTTGATATAAAATATGTAGGAAATTGTTCACTGAAGAGAATACTGGGGCACGATTACCAAATGAAAACACTGCAAATGGTGTACAATGATTTGCATTGGCACTTCGTTAAAAAAGTTTAAAAATGCTGACTTTACATTGCTCTTAAATCGAGGAGCTGAACTCAATTTGTCAAATTTTTACTTCATTACTTACTACATACTTCAATTCATACTGTGATGCATTGCTCTATTTCCAGACAGGTGGAAGTTAGCACCCAGGTGTGTTTTCTCTATCTGCATGTCTGATTCTTATCCAGTGGCTTTAACGAACTCAAAACTGGCTGAGTGGAACTGCTTCAGTTCAGGTCTCTCAGTTAATTAACGGTCTTCACATTGTCAAGGCTGCTCTGGGTTTGGTTCTCCTGCTCTGGTTCGAGAAGCGGGGCAGCATCTTCGCTTGGCCCTGCCTCCTCCTCCCGCCGGGCAAATTGTCAGTCTTTGTGAGCGTGGCCCTTTGGGGTGATGCTGAACACTTGGATGCGCAGGTGCGAGGCAATCTGAAGACATACACCTGTGCAGTACCGTGTCAGGTCCACGACAGAAAGGATCTGTTCAACCATAAACACAAACAGATAATTAGGAGGCTGAGGCTGATGTGTTACTCAAATCAGAACACCAGAATTCCTGGCTGACATCCACCCGAGAAGTGACACATTGTGGCTCTTTTTGACCAAACATACACACCATCATATCATCCACTGGGTTCAGAATGTATTCTCTCTTTTTTTTTTTTTTTTACAGATTTAAAAGAGACATTGTTTAGAACTTTACAGCATTCGATTTTCTTACCAAAGCAATCCAGAGGACAGTATATTCATTGATGAAGCTGTTGAAGTACTGGTTGAGGAAGAGGAGGCTAGGGCCAATGAAGGCTGTGTCACTGAGATGAAGCTCACTCCTGGTCATGTGAGCAACCTGGGGAGAGAAAAGGAAGTGATACATTATGAGAAAAACTGGTTACGATGTGTCAGCCCAAATACTTTTTGAATCCAAATACAAACCAAACAGAAAACAGATCATGTGATTATCTTCAGGAAGTGAACATTTTTATGTACTTCTTCTTCTTATGACTTATTATTATTATCCTTCTGAAATATTATGTGCTTACTGTTTAAATTTATATTATGCAGTGGTTCGCCTTTACTGCCTAAATTGCCATCAGGTGTTATTGGTAACAGTGCTGCTTCTTTATCACATTGTTAAGTCACATTAACAAAAAACTGATACAATAAACAACAAGAACTGGAGACAATATGAATAAACTGTTCCACTGCGTGTTTTTCCCATGTCGGAGGTCAGGTTTCTCCATGTATGCTGGATTGCAGCCTAAGGGTTTTCTCTGCACAAATGCTTTTACTGTGTTTCCACTGAATTTGCCACTAACATATGATTTACTATTATTATTTACAAGTTTCAAGTAGCTAAACTTTTTTTTTTTTTTTGCTTAAATGATAAATGAGTGTGTGAATGTGTGTATGCTTTGTGATGGACTCCCGGTGTTGTTTTAGATCATCTGCAAGCCTGACCTGGTGCATAAAGAGATGAGTAAATGTTGTTCACTGCCGAGTGCACTTCAGAGAGGTTTTCTCACCACAAGTTTGTTGGAGATCTTGGCGATGACTGTGCCGAAGGTGAGGATGTAGAGACAGGGATGATGCTCAAACAGCTGGCTGGAGGACTTCTTAAAGATGATGAAGGCCAGGGTAAGGATGAGGCCTATGTGCAGGCCAGGAGACAACACACTGGTGTCCTGTGGAGGTTAGACTTCACTTTACATAACTCTGACTTTACTCCACATATATCAGCTGTTAATCAAGAGAAATGTGTTTAAGGAATTCAGTGCTGGTGTCAAAGGAACTGTAAAAATATCTTTTTTCTTAGTTAAAACCTGCTTTGTAAGAATAAGTCAATTTTGCTAAAAATAAAAAACTATATATCCATCGTAACTGTACCTGTAGCACTGTCTCTGGTTTAGGCAAGAAATTACACATATCACATCGTGCAGATCAGTCAAGCACAATGTTACCCTCCTCCCTATTTAATGATAAATCTCCCATATGTATGAAACGATTTTAGGAACAGACATGAAGGAAATTAGTGTTTTATCTTTTTTCTGTTATGGAAACTTTTTGACTGTAATCCTCTTAAATAAACTAATAATAATAATAATAATAATAATAATAAAAATAATATGTATATTTTAGTAATCAGGGAAATGTTACCAGTGCTGCAGCAACAGGGAAAGGGG
>JAOTRS010000011.1:455019-467269 GCA_028565755.1 Dinotopterus cunningtoni | reverse complement strand
AATAACATAATGAATTTTATGATGAAGGCCTAATATGAGCTTCCCCTGTTTCAAAAGCTAGCAGCCGCCACTGGTCTGTAGCATTGTTTACCTGTCTGTAGCAAGACTGACCTGTTTGGAGCAATGCTGACATTGGCTGTAGCTGTATCTGCTGAGTGGTGTATGGCTCATATTAAGACAGCTACACACATCTTTCACGTACCCGTGGGTTGGCGCGGACACTGCAGTTCAGGGATGCATTGTACCCAGCGACAGCAAACGTATTAATAAGTGGTTGTGTGAACTTGGGTGCCTCTGTGAAGTCATAGTTGATGTATTCTGGGTTCTTGAGGTTGATACCTGAGAAGGAGTGAGAGGAGGTAGAAGAGGGAGAGGAGGAGGAAGAAAAGAGGGGATATGGATAGTGGGAGTGTGCATGATACGGGCCAAGCACTGTATCATGGGGGAATATCCCTTATGTGATGAAGAAGAGACAACACCGATTTAGTTTACCATTAGCCCATTAAAAGTATAGTCTGCGATATTATATGAATTATTTTTTTGTAGTTATAACAGCTCATAGACATTTTATTGAGTGTACAATTTGCTGGTTTCCTTTTTTCTTTTTTTTTTGTTCAAATACAATGAGGAGATAAAAAGATGGAGAAAGGTATACTGCACAACATGACATCATATCACGTGAAAATATCTTAAATTTATATTGCTAGATATAATGTAATAATGTATAATATGATGTATAATGTAATGTTTAATGTAGTTTTACATTTTATGCATTAATTTCCAGAGCATTTTATGACAATAGAACAAGAAAATACATATAATAAACGAAAAAGGAAATATTGTTTCATGGAAAAACATACAACATTTTTGTAGATTTTCTCTTTTTTACCTCATCATCTGGATATTTGTTAGGAGATCCAAGATAACTGTGAACAGTGACTTTATTTGGACTTTGGGATATGTGAGTGAAGAATGCATGGTTCTCTCGGTTTCAACCAGTAACTAACTTACAGAAGTTGTCGAACCACAGTCAAAACTTACCCTCCTTCACTATGACTGCTGTATCTTTAGTGGTGGTGGCTTTCTCACTCAGGCCCACCATGTTCTCTGAGAAAATCCTGAAGTAGTACTCGTTGCCCACTACCAGCTCTGTTATAGTGATGCATGTGCGGTGGTAGTGCTCTATACAGGTATACCATTCCTGTAGATAAAACCATCAAACCAGAATTTAGGCAATAAAAATAATCAAGTAAATTTACTGAGACTATTGTGTGATAGCATTCATGTTTTGTAACTGGGACAAAAGCAGGAAACCATTTTTCTCACTCTATGGGAGGGAACACAACAAATTTTATATACCATGGTCTTTTTATCTGCCTTCTGGATGGTGTATCCTGTTATGGGGGCATTGCCGCTATCCTTGGGTGGCGTCCAGTCCAGAGCTACATTCTCACCCCAGACCTCATCAATTCGAACACATTGTGGAGGACCAGGAAGATCTGATGGAGACGTGCACCAGAAAAGGACAAATGTTAAACATGAACTAGACTGTTATATAGCACTAGGTTAAGGCTAACAACATACAGCATTGTAATCAAATAATCAATATATGCCTATTTTCAAATTTTGAGTATTATAGATACTTGTATAGCTGATTACTAACCCACAATCTGGATGTCCAAGATGGCTGTATCTGCAAGTTTTTCCACCTGAACAGTCATCTTATATTTCCCAGAGTGCTTTCGCTCAGCTTTGCGAATGAAGATGATGCTGTCACAGTCTGAGTTGCGGATGTTGACCTGAGCTGGATCGATAGCTTGATCGTCCTTCAACCAGGTGATCTTTGGCCTTGGCTTACCCTGAGCAAAACATTTTACAAAAGGCAACCTGATAGTCATAAACCAATATTTTTGTTTGTTTTTGTAATTGCTTTTAAATTGTAGAAATATAGATTTTTTTTTGCATGCTTTCACCAATTCATTAAAATTGTTGCCTTACCATAAATGGTACAACAAGGTTAACTTGTTCCCCGACCTTGCGCATGTACGTCTGCTTCAAGTGGCGGGGGATACGGATCTTAGGATGCTCTGCAAGACACAATTTTATAATCTACTGCACCATCTACAAACCCATTTTGATAAATGTCATATATGTTTTATCATCTAAGGGTTTTGTAGGTCTTCTAATACCATATGTTCAACTGACTAAATTTATGTGCATCTCTGTGTTGATTCTTAAGCAATATCACACAAGAGGGAGTGCCGTTGTGCTGAATATCACCATGGCAGTGAAGATATCACAGCCTTTCTGATATTCATTACAGCAGCCGAAATTGTATTGTATGATAATGATATTGTTTTTACATTACTTTTATTTTTATCAGTTCTACAAACACCATCTTTTATGAATATAGTATGATTTTGTTGTGTTAGAAGCTAGTTAGCTAGTTTTAGCTCATTTTTACCTCTGAACAGAACAACACGAATGGTTCACAGACAATTTGAAACAACTTCAAATAATACTATTTGTATTACTATCCTTAGTAATTACTAAGGAGACAAAATGTTTTTTTAAGATGAAAATGTTGTGATGGTTTTTCTTGCTGAAAGTGCTGATTTTGAATGTTGGCTTTGGCAGGCGCTTGCTCTCTCCTCAGTACTGCGGACAATACCAACTATTTTCACCCAGGCTGCCTACTGAGAGTTAGTGTAATTAATAACTGTTAGAACACCTGTAATTATACATATAGTTAAATGTCCTAGTGCTGTTAAGCTCTATTATCAACACTCATGAAATCCCTATTATCCGATCTGATTACTCAGATCGTTAATATTAATGTTATTTATGTTTATATATGTATTAAGATTGCAGTCAATTCAGTTATGACTATTACTTTTCACTGTAACTTATCCTAAAATTTAAAAGAATATCTAAGGAAGTATTTTATAATACTAAAAACAAGAGCTGCAGTTGAATTAGCTTACCAATGACCTCTTTGACCAGGATAGAGTGTTGAATGGTGCGCGGTTGGCTGGCACCAGCCTTATTAATAGCCTTCACTCGGATTAGGATCTTGGACTCTGGTGTCAGGCCTGTGATGGTGTATTTGGTTTTCTCAATCAGTTCCTTATTGGCAAGTACCCATTCATCAGCTGTGGAAACAAAAAATAGTTCAGTTCTAATTTAACCACTTTCTGATATCAGCTCTGATGTCCAACTTCAAAAAACACAAAAATTAATCCTCAATACCTTGATAATGAATAAATCTGCAATATGTATTTTTTATATGTATTGTATCGTCAAATGATTTCTCAAGTGGAATGGAAATGCCTCCTTTATTGTACAGTAATTTACAGTATAGTATTTTACTTCTGGCAGCATTTCTTCTTTATGGATAGTTGCATGTCAATGTATATATCATATATATGTATATACCAGGTCTATAGGGGTGTCTTACTTCCTTCAATGCAGTACTCCACTTGGTACCCGTCTAACCCGGCAGCACCGATGGTTTCTGGGGGACGCCACTTCACCGACACAGTTGTATCGGTTACCTCATCAACCACCAGCAAAGTGGGCTCACTTGTGACAGCTTGAAAAAAAAAAAGAATACACATAAATCTGGTTGCATTTTATTTTACTAAACAAAGTACATTATTGTTTGGGATAATCAAATAGATGCGAAAATCAATGAATAAAATTATTTTGAAAATGGTCACACACACACACACACACACACACACACACACACACACACACACACACACACCATGTTGTCCCAAACTCTCCTTGGCGTGGGATGAGTCCTGATCTCCTAAACTTTTAATTTAACCATAATAATGACATGTTTAATGTCCTCTAAACCTCAGGCTTGTACTGTGTATGGCAGGAATACTTTGGATCTCTGGAAATGGACAGCTGCAAAAGGGATGTCTGAAGGGCAAGCTCAAATATGGCGATGGTGTCATGGTATATCTGTTGCTGTCTCCATGAAGGGATCTACTAGGATAGTGCAATATTGTCTTATATAAAAAAAACCTAAATGGTGTGGTACTCACCAAGGGGAATAAAGGGTTTGGATGGTTCACTGGGCTTGGAAACACCGATCGCATTAACAGCAAAAATCCGCACCTCATATGGCACACCCTCAATCATCTTTTTAGGCTCAAAAGTGGTCTCTTTGCAGAGATCAAAGTTGAGTCGCATCCACCTGGAGCTCTGCTTCTTCTTCCTCTCAATAAAGTATCCTGGGGGAAAGAACGGTACAGCCATAAATGTAATGCTGGTGGTGAAGCTGTTTTTTCTGCTGATTTATTTTAAGCTTGGGATTAGCCTGAATATAGTGTAAAAGAGCCTCCAGTGAAAAAAAATATGCAACAAAATTATGCCATGTAGCAAATACGCCAGTATGGTGAATGTATTTCTTTACCCAGGATAGGAGAACTCCCATCGTAAAGAGGAGGTTCCCATGTCATTGTACACCAGTCGCCACCAATTTCCGGAACCATGGGAGGTCCAGGAGGATCAGGTATGTCTAGAAAACAAATTTGAGAAATAGCATATTTGCAAATACTTTTTGATATTTCTCTTATGGGCAAAACATTCTATGGTTGACAACATAGTGTTGGGGACTGTAAAGTGACAAAAGTATGCAAATAATTAGAATAAACCAACCTGAACTGGTCTTCCTGAGCATTAAGGAACATACTAATGACATCAATTAATAAACATACACAAAGTATTTTAAAATTCCTGAAAAATCTAATTTTCAGATTTCCAGCCAGTATGAAGCTGGCTTGATGGCTTCCTGCTATCTTTCGGGTGGTTTCACCATCAACAGTAGCTGGCAAAAGTAGAGTCAAGGCCATAGACCACAAACAAATTCTATATAATCCAGTGTATTTATTTTGAAACCTTACCCACAACCTTAATCTTGACGCTTCCTGTGTCCTCTCCTGCTTCATTCTGCAGGACAATCTTGTAATTTCCACTGTCCTCTCTCTCAGTAACTTCAATAGTGAGGGAGGTGTGGTCAGGGAACGTCTCTGCACGAACTCGATTACCTGTCTCAAGTATGACCTGTACACAAGCACAAGGGTTCATTTATATTCAATCACTTGCTGCAAAGCCCAACAGTCTCAGGCATTGGTGTCTGTAAACAAAAGAAATGTACTGGATGCAACATGTTGCTACATGGCTATAATCTGACTGAAGAGTGTAACAGAAATGTTCGTAGCCAATATGTTCTTTATTATTATTATGGAATAGCATTAAAAGACAGGGAGCACTTTTTAGCTAAACTAATACTTTTAACTGGTGGCCTTCTAGAAGATCCTCAATGGCTTGGTGTCCTGGCAGTGGTTAAATGATGGTAATTCGTGGTCTAGGCCACATGTTTGGAAATATATGCACTTCTCTTAAGAGTGTTGGGAGAGAAGTGCGGCCCACAAGTCTTCTAATGTTTACAATTTTGTTGAATATGGTGATGCTAAAAACATAATGTTACACAAGCCATAAACTCACTTGTTAGCTTAATAAAGTTGGCTAGTTATATTTGGACAGAAAGCACACCTTCTTTAGTTCTGTGTTTTTAAAAATAACACCTGTGTGGTCTTCATCAACTTCTATAAACAACTATAAATAACCTCAGGTGACAAAAATAAATAAATTAATTAATTATTTAAATTTTTTAATAAAAAATTATATTCATAAATAAATAAATAAATAAAGGGAGGCAGGGTGACTTAGTGGTTAGCACAGTAGCCTTGCACCTCCAGGATCCAGGTTTGATTCCCGTCTGGGGTCTGTGTGCATGGAGTCTGCATGTTCTCCACGTGCTTTGTGGGTTTCCTCCGGGTGCTCCGGTTTCCTCCCAAAGTCCAGAGACATGCAGATTTGACTGATTGGTGTTCCCAAATTGTTCCCAAAAGAATACAAATCAACCTTCTAGCTACCAGTCAGCACTTTTCCCCCTTACTCACCCGTTCTCCTTTCATCCACACCACTCTTGGTTGAGGCTCTCCAGTGATGGGGACCTCCAGACGCAGCTTGTTACCAGCCACAACCGTAATAGTGTTATCTGGAGCGTTCAGAGCATCCAAATACACTTTAGGGGGATCTGAAATAAATAAACTTCAGTCAGCACCTCACAGCATACACTCCTAATTTAAACTACAGTCTTTCAGTAAATACACAAAATAGACTTTGGTACCTATTATGTGAACTTTTGCACTAAGGCTCTGTGTGTACCCTTCAGGGACAAAAGTATAATCTCCAGCATCATGTAGGGTGCAGCTCTCAACTTCCATCCTATGAGTCCTGTCAGACCAAAGAATGGTAAAAATCAAAAGATTGAGCCAATGAGTTAGTGTGTAAATGTGGTGAATGTTTAGTATTTTTGACTGGATAATAAAGGATGATATGTGATGGAGTGGAAACACAGATTTAGTGCAGGGAGATGGAATAGAACTGGGTGCGTGACTGTACTTGGCTCTGTGGATTATGGTGATGTGATCGCTGGACTGGATAAGCTGGCCATTTCTGTACCAGCGCCCAGGAACGTTTCCAGGCAAGATCTCGCAGTGCAGCTTGAGTGGCTGCCCCAAACGGATAGTCACGTCTTGTAGATCTTGCAGAATCTTCAATGGTTTTACTGTACCAAAAACATGACAGATTGGAGGGAAAAAGAGATAGCGGAAGCAAGAAAAAAAGAGGGAAAGAAAAAATACCTTCTGTAGAACAACTTTTAACAACATTTGGATTACCAATAGAAGTGACAACCTATAAAAACAGAAATAAAATTGTGCTCACAGTCCACTTGGACATGGGCCTCACTGGTACCCCCAGTTGCCATGACAGAATAAGTGCCTGTATCGTCCTTCATGGTATCTTCTATAATTAGCCAGTGCTTTGTGCCTTCACTCTTCACACGATATCTTGAACGCACCCCAGTAGGAACCTCCACCCCATTTTTCATCCTAGTACAGTGGAATGAGAATGTTATGTTTTATACTATCTTGAAGTAATCACTTCTATACAGTATGTATTTTTTTTTACTTAAGACACAGAAACTGACCATTTAACTTGTGCTCCCTCTTCTGACACCTCACACTCTAGCTCGATTCGTTCATTGACAGTAGTCTTTACAGGCTCGAGGTTTTTAACAATGTTCACTGGTAACACTGCACAAAAGATCAAACAGAGGCATTAACATCTTACAATGATTTTTTTTTTTTTATGAAGACCAAATCGTTACTGTAAACATGAAACTAAAAGAATATATCTTTTACTAGCTGACACTTTCACAGAATGAAAAGATGCAAAACAACTCCAATGTTTAATGTCTAAGAGAATTTACCTTTAACAAAAAGTTCGGTAGTACATTTCTCATCTCCAGCTACAACTGAATAAGCAGCATCATCATTCATCTGACAGTTATTGATAACCATGATCCTCTGTGTGCCCTTGTGCTCAAAGATAAACCTGCACAAAATCCATTAATCAGTAACATTCTGAGAGTTTACCTGAAAAGATTATCCATGCATTTAATGTTAAATATGAGTATTAGTGTTACATCATATCAGCAACTGTAATGTTGGAGTATCAGCTAAATAGAGAGGTTTGTGTTATGGCACCATAAAAATTAATAAATGCAAAAAATGCATATTTAGATCACAATCAATTCACATTTTCGTTGACATTGTGAACAACAGAAATCTGAATATAGATATAGATTTTAAAGTTTTCCTACTGATCAAGCTAGAGGCAATAGTGGCCTGAGATAAAAGGTCTAAATATCCTGAGATAATGTGATGCTGTCTAAGTAATATATATTAGTTAGCATATATTATTGAAGAATACATAGTCTAATAGTATGAGAATTGAAAAAGTCACTGTTTTTGCAACACTGGCAAAGTATATATTAGCAAATAGTTGAAGACTATTTAACACTTACTTCCTATTACTTGAGAGTGAACGATGAGTCGAATGGAGCCACACCACAGAGGGAAGAGGTGGAGTTTATGGAGCACCGAGGAAAGTGCCACAGAAAAACAGGAGGAAAAAGACAGGATAGAAAGACAAAGATGTCATTTCAAGCTTTAGAGAGTCTGGGCATAAAGCAAATAAAAATAAACTGAAAATCTTGACATAAACAGAAATATGAAACCATAAATCTGAACTTACTACCCAAATGGATTTAGTTACTCTGACTTACAACCTACATGGCAATTTACTGAATTTGTCCTGTTTGGACTAACTTTTGTAAAGGCTTGAGAATATTTATAAAGCTAATAACAATAAGACTCTTTCAGAATACAGAACAGTTAAAGAGGTGACAGACTGAATTTTATGAATGGGCTGGAATCCTAAAAGTACAATTCCCAAAATGCAGTGTAGCCTACAGTACATGCACTCACCTGACTACCACATCTGAAATATAAATTCCATGCATTATTTAAAGAAACTTAGTGCTCAAATTTAAAGTTTTATCTCTCTCCGCCAGTGACTAGGGCACCACAGTGGGATTATGAGTGAGCGGCCTAAAAATCTTGCTCCCAACCCAGTGAGTGACTTGCAGTTCAACCCTTAAAAGAATTTTGTAATTCTTATACAGATAATGCACACTTTTTTTTACCATGGCGATTCACTTTGGAGTTGCTGGCAATTTTATTGATTGTACCACCCCTAAAAGCTTCAGCTGAGACTACAATCATTACATCATTACATCATCTTAACCTGCAAACTCTGGATGAAGGTTCTTTAATTCTCAAGCTCAAAGCCAGGTCCAGAGAGATCATTAAAGAGGCAGTTCTTAAGATCATTCTGTGCTATCAACTAAGGAAATTTGGCACAATTCCTTCTTTGGGCAAATTTCCGCAGACCCCCTGAAACCCAGCTAAGCCCCTTCCAATGTGTTATCAAACTCAGTTGTCAAACTCACTGACGTCATTATCTCTGTGTTGCTCATTTTCCAGTTTATACCAAGGCTTAAATTGTTCTGTGTTGATTTCCTGGTTAACTTGTTCATGATAACCTGATTTAACCCGATTCCAACTTAGTTCTTGTTTATGATAGTAATTAAAATGTTCATTTTGTCTACCTGTATTAAAGTGTGGTCATCCTGCTATTTCATCCTCTCATCCTAATCTAACACTATATAAAGACCATCACATATGGGTCCTTCAGAACCACACACTTCAGATTATTCCACACTAAAACCATACCACAAATGAAATACATTGAAATACATGAAATACAACTTCAGAATGCTTCTTGCTTGTGAAAGATTGTGGCAATAGAATGAGTGCCTGGAAAAAAAAAATTAACTTACTTTGGAGTAGGACGAATCTCTTGGCCATTCTTGTACCATTTCAGTTCAACAGTTGGGTCAGCCAGATCCACAACTAACCGTACTTTTCCTCCTTTGTCCACCTGGTATGCAGGTTCTAACCTCTTGGCAAATGCTATAAGAAACCATAACATAATAAAATTATATTCAGTTAAACAATTCCAAATTTCAATCCACTAGTGAATCCCTGGAGCACCTTCACTCTTCTTCTGCTCTTTTTTCGTCTTCTTCAGCCTTCTCAGCAGACCACGGAGGTCTGTGATGCCATACATAAAAGCAATCTTCTCATACTCATCTGGTCGGGCATTTTTCAGGATCTCCCAGACATCCACTTCTGGTACCTCCTCCTGTTTGTGCTCTCTGACACCACAGGGCACAAAAATGAGTTCAGCACTTACCACCAGGATCAACGTCATGATTCTTACTAATAAGGATGCTAACTGAGGAGCTTTTTGGAGATGTAAATAGCATGATTGCTATTTATTGATAAAGATTACTTTATAGTAACATTTGGTTTCAATAGATTTCCCACTGTAGTTTCTCTGCTAATGCTACATAAAGAGATGGTTTTGGGAAATAGTTATATTAAGGTTCAAACTACAGGTCTGTGGAATCCTGCTCTACCTAAATCATATACTGTATGGTCATTGCAAATAAAGTCAGAGGAGGGATTTGTTATGCAGCTCTTGAATTTTAAATAGTAAAAAATTAGGTTGATATGGTGGTAAAAGCAAAAATTAATGAATATTCATGCTAAAATAATATTCACAGAAAGTCTTTGCTAAGCAGTAGAGAGAGGGGCAACACTGTATTCAGTTTATAAAACATTTTTGTAGTCATGTTGTTATTATGTCCAGTCCCTATGCATGTGTTGTAAATTAGTAACAGTAATCAGCAGTTTGGAATGAGAGGAGAGTGTTTATTGAAGGTGAATAGATGTTGTTGTTATAATAAAGTTATTGAGGATGCTTTATAGGATGTAAGAAATTAGTCATCACTAGTCTATGTCAGTCAGGCCTCACGTTCACAGGCATTGCTCTGAATGTCTGGAAGATCTGAGGGGAAACAACATGAAATGATTCTTTTCATTTCATCTCCTCGTATGTGTGTTTCAGGTCTGCATATACTGTATGCAGATATGTAGTAAAGAGCATCGACAGGCACATTTGCAATTTTATAATGTATTCATTTGCATTTAACTGATGCTTCAATGTAGCGATAACACTATTTTGCAGCTTCATTTGTAGGTGATCCACCAACTTTGCATAAATCGCTGGAAAATTGTGCCCTATGGTATTTTTTTCCTATTGTTCTGCTTTTAATACTAGAGTAACATTGATGGGAAATAGCAATTTACAGAAGTCACATTACTCATGGGTCATTGGTATGATCAATTTGTTCCAATGTGCTATATCAAGCAACGTCAGTCTAGTAATTACAATGTTTCTTATCTGTTATTTAGCTGTTTCTTTTGCAACATTAAGGTTTAACATTAATCAATTTTCATCTGATATAACTTATAGAATAACTTAACTCTTATGGAATATATATGTATACACACACACACACACACACACACACACACAAACAAACAAACACACATACACACACACATATACACACACACACACACACATACTCAACCCACAGGTGGACTCAAGGGGTATGTCACGGGTTAAACTTTAAGTCTTAAGGTATTTTGGGACTTCTTGGTTGGGCCGTTAAAATTTGATTTAAAATACAAAGGGCAATTTCCAGGATTTCCAAGTATTTCTGGAACTTTAATGAATGCTGCCTTTAAATGAAGTGTTACCAGACTACAGTAAACCAACACTCTTGCTTGTCCATGCTGGATAAATTATGGCATTACAGTACTTACCGGCAAAGGGCTAATTTAATTACATATTTTCTGTACTAACCTGGTGTTTCTGAATTTGTGGGAAAGAAAAAGAGACAAGCCAAAATAAATGTAGAATTGAATATAGTTACTTTTGTGCCACTTACTGAACATTAGAGCACAAAAGCAAACCCTAAACAATTTTCTTTTTCAATATTGCAAATATTTTTTCAAATATAATGTCCTTTAAATGGTGTGATTCATATACACTGGCTAAACTTTCTGGCAAGTAGATGGCAATAATGGAAGTATGCACAGCGTATTTATCAGACCATTATAGTACATTTACAATGTATAAACATGCAGAAAATTACTAAAACAAGCAGCTCAGCTGGCATTCTAGCCAGGGCTTAAAAAAAAAAACACAGAAAGAAAGAATGAAAGAAAGAGAACAACTTGATCCACTGAGTGGCGGGCCGTAGTTCTCACCTATGTTTAAGGAGCCCACTAAAGTCAAGCTCTCCTGCATCCTCCTGGCCTTCACTGCTGTTGTTAACAAGAAGAGATTATTGGAAATTCAGTTAGACAATCACAAACACTGGAACAAAAAAACAATGCAACTCAGGCGTCTACCTCCAATCTATGCATTAGCAACAAGCAAACGCACAGTTGAGGTGAACACAAAAAACCTTTCGCTTTCAGCGAACTGGTTTTTACACAGGTTCTGTCCAGTGGTCCCAAGAGACATATGATTGCCTCCTCACATTGGCCTTTTCATGCAGGCATTTTGTGAGGGTGATGAGTATGCATTGCTTTTGGACACATTGCTAAATATTCAATATACAAGCAATGGCCTTGAACTGATTGACACATTAGTTTGGACAGTTTGTTTGTTTGGTTGATGGAATCAGGTTAATTATGAACATGGTAATCCAGAATTTATCCAAACCATGTCCTGACATTGGTTTGTAGAGGATTACTGGGGTGAAGTCCATTCTATACAATTAATGCAAAGATATCACCTTGCCTGAGAGAAAGCACAGTTACAGACTCACTACGTGTGC
>JAOTRS010000011.1:433630-445684 GCA_028565755.1 Dinotopterus cunningtoni | reverse complement strand
GTATCAGTGATCATCTTCTGGAAAAGTGTCAAGTCAACAGTCTTCCCCATGTGTGTACTGAACTAGACTAAGAGAGTGATATAGATTTATAAATCTTAATCTAAATCTAATAAATAAACAGTAATTTACTCAAAATGAAAATGAAATATTTCAATTATTCTAATTATTTTCATGAGCTGTATGCCCTAATCATTGAAATTAAAACAAAAAAAGGCTTGAAAAAGATTCATTTATTGCATGTAATGAATCTAGAATATATAACTTACACTTTTTAAATTAAACTACAAAAGCATGATAGCCCTATGTGGTTGGTAGCTGTTCATTTCAGAGAGGCCTAAGGTGGGATGCAAATGGTCTGGTATTAGTTTAAAAAGAAAATCAGTAACAAACAAAAAAAGGTGCTACATGACCATGGGCTGCTACAAGAACCATGCATGGGATTGGTATTGCCTGATTAAGCAATTTCCCTCTGGATTAATAAGGTTTTTTGAATCTTGAATCCTGAATGTTGGCAGCCAAAAATGGTGTGTGAGGCAGTAGAAATGCAGAAAGCTAGCCAACCTCTGCGCTAGGCTAAAGGTTCCAATGTTCATTCCTTCTGCAATAAACTAGTCTTATTCAGGCTAAAAGTAACTATCCAATGTAAAGTCACATACTTTTTTATGGAAACCTGGTGAAACAACAGCATTCCGGGTGCTGAGATTTCACAAGCATTTTGGATCCTCTGAAGCAAACACTCTGGACCTGGTTTACATGAGCATTCATGGTACTGACAAGACTCCAACCTGCTCCCACTTCAGATCCTTGGACTACATCTCAGGACTATTTTGATCACACAGGCTAGATTATGTTCATAAAGGCTACTACATCACCACCTCACCATCACCACACCACTAACAACCACACACACCACCATCAGTGACTGGATATATCAGCAAGTGCATACAGTAGGTGATGTGACTTCTTTAAGTGCAAACCAGAAACCATAAATATCTGGCTCTTATTGCTTTCAATATCCAATATACTACCTTCCAACTTGTGACAACACAAGCAAGGGCCATCTGTCTTGAGCTAGCAGACAGTTGAAGCACTACTATTAGGAAAGTATCCATGGTTATTTCCTAAACAGTAAGGACACAAAGCAGATATAGCACGGGCACACAGGCCATTACAGACAACAAAGCTTCCCCCCTGTCTATGACAGTGATGCCTTGCTCTTGGATGTACTGAATGGCTACTAGACTTTGTTCAAAGTACAGAGCCATCAGGAAACCTTGTAGCTTGTATTGTTTTTGGGTTTTCCCAGTCTGCCACACATAAATCTTTTATGTCATAGACCTTTTGAGTGTAAAATCTGTTAGCATTCATGCTGAATAAGGCAAAAGCTTGTTTTTTTTGTGACAGTGATTTTATGTGCCATGCTTGTCATGTGGTCATAGATTAAAGACGACAATACTCACCAGGGCATGGAGAGTGGTTAGGAACCTCCTCGACCACACATAACTGCACCGTCTTAACGGGTCGTGCGGATTCTGGCTTTTCCTGTTCATGCACTACAGGCTCTGTCACTATTGGCTGTGGCTGTGAGACCTCTCCCACTACTGGCTGTTGCTCAGCAACCTCAGTCAATACTGGATGTGGCTTTACTGCTGCAGTTGTTACTGGCTCTTGCTCTGGTTGAGTCAGTTTATGCTCTGGGTCTTTGACCATGGCTGCAGCCTCTGTACAGGCATAGCAAACACAGCCAGCTGGAGCAGCAAGCAAACATCTGCAGCCGAGCAACACAGCTGTATACTACATGCTACGCATAGATGCAAACTGCTTAGATTTAGATTTGAATTTTGAATGTTGAATTTACATGTTGTAAGGTTACGGATGGTACATTTTCCTACCTGATAACGTTAATAAAACCTTGAACCAACATCCATTCATATTGTTTTCTTTAAAAAGTTTTAAAAGGTTTTTTTTTTTTTTTTACTGAAGCACTTCACAGTTAATTCGTAAATTAAGCGTAAATATTATACAAAAGTAAATTTCCAAAGGCTCAAAAACCCAACTTTTGCTCGTTCCAGACTAAGAACTACAATGGTGCCACCTCTAATATCGATATACAGCGATGTATTTTCTTGAACACAATTGGTGCTCAAGTCAAGCCAGGACTTTTGACTGTGCAGAATAACAGAACACAGTTATTACACATGCCATTCACGGACGTACAGACTTTTTAAAAATGTTGGCACCATTCAAATATTTTATTGCTACAACAAAAAGAGTCTCTTAACCGTACTGTGCTTAAAGTCATCTTGCTTTTAGTGTCAATTCACTTTATCATGTCAATGAAAGTCCCAGTTTGACTTGAATATTTATATGGTTTTGATTCATCTCAGTTCTAACCATTTTACATCTATGACGCTTCCCCAGTAAGCAAAATCTTTATCTAGGCCAATTTATTTTAAAAGTGCACCCATGCTTTCCCTTGTGTGAAGACATATTGTGCTTACTGGTTTATGCAGTAGCCAGAGAAATCATATTGCATATACATCTCCACAATGTCCAACACAGGCAGCACAAGCAAGCAGGACAGTAAGAACAGATCCATCAAGCAAAGCAAATATCAATGTGTATCAATGAGTGCTCAGTTGGGAAACAGTGAACAATAGTGTGTGTGAGTGCATGCACTTTGTGAAAGAAGGTCCACACCGCTCTACTTTTGTGATAAGATCAAATTGTGCTCTCAGTGATCAAGACTTTGTGGAAAACCAAAATCCACCCTTGCACACATGGAAATGAGGGTGCTCTGTGTGAAGGAAGGGAGAAAAAAGGAAAGGAAAAGGTTGCACGCAACCTACCTGGTGGAGACACCTCAAGGGAAATCTCAGCCGGAAGCATGGTCTCCCCAGTGCCTGTGGCAACATTCTCTGAGTATTTGACAAACACAGCGCAAATGCAAGCACCACTTTCACAGCATGAAGCGTCAAACAACTCACACACTCAGTCGAAAACACAGCCACGTAGACGCAAGATGCAATACTACAGACATACTGACACTTACAAGCGTGTACACTGAATATACAGATATAAGCAAGACACCACAGCTTTCAGTGTGCCACACACAGACACACACAATATCTGTACATTAAAGAAATTACAGTAGGACAAATGTCAGTGGACACATGTGAAAGAAATCGGAAATGCATTAAGACATTTTTTGGGGTTGCAATGGAGAAAGATCTCTTTTTGCAGTTAGCTCAGCATTCAACGAGATATCTTGAAGATCTAAGAGTTCTAAGGATAGATAGTTTTTTCTTCAAGACAGCTATACTTCTGTCATTATATTATATCCACTCCTGCCTAATTATTTGTCTGCAACACTATGATTTCATTGGCTGATCAGTATATGTTCCCCAACATAAGATCGAAGTTTCTCAAAGTGTGTTACGGCATTGAAATTGTTGACCATATGGTGTTGACCCACTTGCTGACACATCAGTATGGGTTCTGGTGGTCATTGGATTGGATTAGTCAAAAACTAGCACTATGGTGACATGGGCTCTAGAAGGACATTTTTAACGTATGTGTTCCCTGAGCTCAACAGTCACAAGATATCATTATAGTGCAGACTGTGTATATTGACACTGAGTGCTGTGAATAGCGAGAGCATATGTTTGTAATACATATCCCTCAGTCTTGGCCCTTACTTTGTAAAAAGGAGCAGAAAAATAAGACAGAGTAAAGTATGGAAAAATGGCCAGTGAAATCAAAACCTTAAACAAAAAAGGTAATCATCTCTATTTACTTAAGTTATCTAAACATACGAGTAATGAATGAGAAGATTTTGCCATCGTTGACAATGAGGTAAACTTCTAGTACTCACCTTCAGGCTGACCATCATCTGTAAAACAAACAAATGAAAAAGAATTATTAATTTATGTGGAATTAATTTAAGAATTATTAATTTATCATCTAAATGCAGTCTACTCATTTAATAGCCAGAACATTATTTGCAGTGTTGACCCTTCTTTTTCAAGACCTCTGCAATTCGCCTGGAATGCTGTCGATCAATTCTGGGCCGCGTCCTGATTCTTGCATAATCAGTTCTTGGAGTTTGTCAGAATTTGTGGGGTTTTGTGTGTCCACCTGACTCCAATGGGATTAAGGTCTGTGTTCTCAGAGCCACTTAGTTATCACTTTTGCCTTATGGCAAGATGATCCATCTGGAAAAGGCATTGTTTGTTACCAAACTGTTCTTGGATGGTGGCTCTGGGAAGATGTTTTTGCACCATTCTTCATTCATGGCTGTGTTCTTAGGCAAAATTGTGAGTGAGCCCACTCCCTTGCCTGAGACACAACCCCACACATGACTAGTCTCAGGATGCTTTAGTGTTGGCATGACACAGGACTGATGGTAGCACTCACCCTTTTCCTCCAGACAAGTTTTTTTCCGGATGCCCCAAACAATCGGAAAGGGGATTCATCAAGGAAAATTACTTTAATCCACTTGATTTGATGTTAAACTAGGCTGACTGTCTTGACATATTATACATTATCAAGAAAAAAATAAAATAAAAGATCTTAGTGATTAGTAATGAATGCTCAAGTAAAGTATACTGTATACCCCAAAATAATTCTCAACCCTCCGATTGGGGTCATTTTGACCCCATTTAATTTTTAAAGTCTCAAAATAAATGATTGATATAATTGTTTTTTGCTTAATATTCAGTAACTTTTATACATAAACTTGGGTAACAACTTTAATTATTTAATAATTTTCCGGAGGTTTAAATTGCTATGGTCAAATTGACCCCAAGAATAAAATATGTTTGGCAGGAGGGTTAAATGCAGTAATGATGTACAAATATTGAAGCATGAACCCTCCTCTGCAAATGATATCTGATTTGCATGATCAAGATTCAGAAAAAAGGATTTCATCAAGTAACATGAAGTCCTTTTGATGATGATGAAGTGTAGAATCAATTCAATTCAATTTTATTTGTATAGCGCTTTTAACAATTGACATTGTCGCAAAGCATAAGTTTGCATGAAATGTGAATGTGTATGAATCAATGATAAGATTGTCCTTGATGAGCAAGCCGAGGATGACGGCGACAGTGTCGAGGAAAAACTCTCTGAGATGGCAATAGAAGGAAACCTTGAGAGGAACCAGACTCAACAGGGAACCCATCCTCATTTGGGTGATAACTAAATCATGGTCATTACTACAGCAGAGTTTCACTGACAATATACAGCATATACATGCATGCTTTAAAGATGTTAGGGTTATTATCTACAGTTCTTTTTCCAGTGCAGTTTATAACTGGAATTTCTGCTAAGCTCTTGTCTCCTCTCCTCTCATGTCATTACCCCTGGATATGACAGGTGCTTGTTTATAGACTGGAGTAAATGGTATGCATGAAACATATAGCTCATGATGTCAATATTGACTTCTCATCCACTATTATGGTTCTTCCCTCTCTTTGCCCTGTTGCTCCCCCGGTCCTCTATGAATACTGGGGGGGGAGGGGCGGGGGGACGCCAGGAGAAATCATAGAGACCAGCTGTTCCATTTCTGTCCCCTTGTTGACTCAAAGGCCATGTGAAAACTCCTGCTGAGGATGAGCCAGAAGAGACACCTGTGCTTCTTTCTTTAGCCATTTGATATTTTTGACTTTTTGTAGCTTTCCGGTATCCTGCCTGTTGTCCTTTCTGTCTATCATGGTACTGTACACCATCATTTGTCTGCTCACTTAGATTTTTATGCAAAATTCACTTTTTTTTTAAATTTAATTTTTAGACGTCGAGATGGGTCTCCAGTGTGTGGAAACGTTCCATGCTTTTTTTTTTTTTTTTGCTTTTTTTTTTTACTCTACAGGGCTTTGCCCTATTGTGACATCATATAAGAAGAGCCCCTCCCCAGCTTGTTGCTCAGCTCAGCTGTTTTGTGGAAGGGCATGGCTCAGCAGAAGCTCATTTAGACTGACACTGAAACTGCATATTTAAAGGAGGAGTGAAATCAAGGTAGTTAGAGGTATAAAAATATGCATTATTTTAAGGAGAATTTCAGCTGGAGCATTAACACACACTTTCAGAGATCTCTAAGACTTGTGTTCACTTGTTAAAGAAATAGTAAAATATGAGACCCTTAACTTTCCAAAAACATTGCATGTATTAAAACATAAGCAGTTATCAGTTAAACACAGTAGTTTTACTTTGTTAGAGTTAATATTTTATACAGAAATTTTGAGAAGTTTTTGTCAAAAAATATAAATAAGAAGTTGAATGCCTATAAAGATCCACACCACAGGCTTCCCTTTAATACATTATACTCTTCTTCCACTATTATGGCACACGTCTCTTTTGGAAGCAAGAGTTCAGCTTTGGTTGTTGTATGGCTAGTAGCCCAGACCCCCTCTTGTCTCTTCACCAAAGAATGTAACTGATGGGGCAGGTATTCTCAGCTGTCACTGCCCCTTGTTGTGTGGAAAGACAGGCTCATACTGACAGCACACTGAGCCAACACTGATGTCCCTGTCTCACCCCGTTTATATTAACCAGCTAACATAGATCCAACTTACTAAAGAACATTTTCAACCACGGGCTGTTTATAGTCTGTGGCAGTGTGAAGATGATTAATGCCACACACGATTAAGGATTTCATCCTGCCAGAATAAAAATTACATAAATATATAGAATAAAGGAATAAAAAGATGATTCCAAGAGAATAAGAATTATAGGAATCTAAATGAGCAATGAAAACAGTCGTCTCAGACTGATGTGCTGAATTGTCATTCGTGTTTCTGCAATTTATGTTGTGATGAAATATGGCATGAGATGAATGATACAGTCTTTGGTAGTGGTAAACAGCCAGACTGACTGCCGACAGTAAATAAAGTGAGGTGTAGAGCTGGGCTTTCCATGATTTGTGAGGTGTCAGAGGCTAGACTATGACTACAATGAGAGTTGTCCATACATATGACTTTTACTATATATTGTTGCCTGAGACTTTATTGCATGTGATGCACACATGCAAGTTGTTATCCATCCTGGGGACGCCATAAGAGTCAAAGTTCAAATAGACAAGAGCTCAAGATTCTTAGCATGGTATCGACACAGAGTAACTGAAGAAGAGTCAAAGATCTAGAGAGAGGGGGAGTGAGTGAGAGAGAGAGAGAGAGAGAGAGAAATAGGGATTAAAAGTCTGCTCATTCTGAACTATTCCCGGGTCTAGGAATCCAGGTCCTGAGGGTCCTGTGCCCAGCTCAACCCTCATCCTGCCTTTTAGAGAACTGCAATTTGGATCAACCTAAACCTCCATCCCCCAGCTGCCCTCATTATTTCTGAGAACAAATTGTATATATATTAACAACCTTGGCCATTCACTCTCTGACACAAGGCACATTGCAGCTATTTACAGAGGATACTGCTGAGTCGAACTTCAACTTGTAAACCTCTTCTTGCTGCGATGCCATCACAGCTGTCTGGATTCACAAAAAAACTTGGACTTGGTAATGAAATTTTAGTCCAAGAGTCAACAACATGATTGTTCACTGTGATTGTCGCGTGAGAGTTGTGCTGTTTATCATGAGCTCTTTGGACAGACAAAGACCCAGACAGTCAGTCCTGGTTACAGACATGATGCTAGTGATTTGGTTATGTTTGAGCATCATTAAAATAACTGACTGACATGCTGGTGTTGCAACTTCTCTCTGTCCATCATGTAAACCTCACTAAATTGAGTTGGAAGGAACCGTTTGGGAGCGTTACCTCGACTCGAAAGTATTGCTTGCAGATCACAGCACACACATCTGACAGCATGACAACAAATGAAATCATTCGTGCCATGAGTGGTTTATTGCTGGTGACAAATTTGTGAGAGATCTTATACACATGGATCAGATGGACTGGAAAAAGGTTTATAGTCTCCTCTTGGAGTATTGCACACAACAGACCAATAAAAAAGTCACTCCTTAATCCTACTTTTTATTTCCATGATGTTGTGCCCTGTACCTTCTCCCCAGCGACATCTACATAATCACCTCTGACATATCCCAAACACCTGCTTGACCCTCTTGTAACCTGCAAGGCTGCCAGCATGGCATCATCCATCATGGATGACAATGCAGGACACCCTGCCTCCTTCCACAGGCTTGTGAATCACCACTATTAAAGGACTGTCTCCACCTTCTTAATAACCTTGAATACAGCCTATCCATCAACCAAGCACTCACAACTATAACAGATTTTATGAAGCAAACTCTGTGTCTTTCTTCTCGTTCCTTTACTGGTGGAGCTCAGAGTAATGCAATAACAATGCCAAAATCCCTTTCTGAATTCCGGAGGGTGGATCTCAAAGCTTTGGATGGTGCTAGGATCATTTTGAATGTATCATTTACACATGGAAGTAGAGGGTAAAAAAAGAAACAAAAAGCACATGATGAAATCTTTGGGTAATTTCATGTGATGCAATATTTCTTGCTTGTACTAGAGCAAACGCAGAAAACTATTCAAAGATACAATAGTATCTAGGTTAGTACTTTATTAAGGTTCTTTATTTCCCTAATAATCGTGTGTATGTGTTTTGCATTGTGGTGTGTCACCTATTCTGCATCACTCATACCTTTCTTTGTGGGCTCAGGCATCTTGAGCTGTGTTCCACTAGACGTGTCACCAGATGAGAGCCCTCTGCCCTGAATTAATGTTGGGGATTGGAGATGGCACTCAGGTCCTTCACCCTGCTGACCGTGAGGAGGATGCAAAGATGATGAATGCCTCAAGACAGAGCCGAGTTAAGACAAGTAGATGCCAGTCCCTTGGTGATAGAGGAAGGGGCGAAACTGAGGGAGATAGAATAAGTGGGTTTATATAGCACTGGCCTGGGCCACTCCTCTATCTGTCTAATCATGATGCCCAAAAGCATCTGAGTCCCCTCTCTCCCCCCTTACATCAGTTTAGAATGTTGAAGAATGACAGGAGCATGATGGAGATGAAGCTTGAACAAAAATGTTCAAAATTGGGATTGATTCCCAGAACAAGAGACATGTAGCAAGAGGCTTGATGAATGCTGTAAGTATTATTCAGTGCTGAGTTATTAAAGTATGAAAATTTCACTTAGACCATCATCCACATGTGGATGAAAAAAAATCTTGGCTCCTTTTTTTTGCCCAGATTCACAAATTAGTTTATGTCTAGCAATCCAAGCAGTGAATCCTGTTAAGATGCCTGAGCTGTGTTTTTTCAGTCTATACATAAAATGCCACAGTAAACCTTGACTTTTAAGATAAATAACATACAGTAGCAAGAGGTTTTGGTTATAGCAGTTCATCTACTCAAAACATCTACCGCAGTCTGATTGGTAGGTATATTACTATACATGTATAATTTTATTAATGAATAACTCAGACTTATTTATGATGAATATGCAACGAATAAAAAAATATTTTTTTATCAAAAGCCAAAAACTTTAACCATATTGACATTTTAATACATCTATGTTTAATGACCCAGAGTAGTGCCTTCTTTCCTGTAGCTTTAACTAAAATGCAAATCTCCAAATGATATATCATGACACATTTCCTATTAAGAGAATTTAAGATTCTACATTTATTTGAAACTAAATAATAACTAGGAGCCTATACAGTGCAGTAACTCTAAACCTGTGCATACACACATCCAGATCTTTGGTTTAACTGTAGGTGGAGTATTGTTCAAGTCATTAGCTAATTACTAAGATGTATATGTGCAGGTTTTAATATGGTGAAAAATAAACTGTTATTTATAGTACTGGGATTCTCTATAACCTGAGTTTGACCCTAAATTAAATGTATTAAAAGAATTCTGAGATGCACCAAATGATCCACTACAATTATCTTGATTGGGTCAGATACTGCTGTACTGACACATAAATTACTGACAGGGCAGCTCTTGGTGCTTTAATACAGCAGCACTTCCCGACTAGTCAGGCTAAAAGTATGTGGCCTTTATTGGTGCCTGCCCATATTTATAACACTGAACAGGCTCCAGTAGTAAATGCTAGGCTTAGGTGCAGTATCATGTGGGCCTGCTACAAAGAACAAATAAAACCATTTGGGAGTGCCTGGGCTGCACAAGGGTTCATATCGCACTACAGGTTTTAGCTATGAGGTCACCAGCCTTGAGCTCAGAAATAATGGAACAAGCTGTCATAGTGTTACATGTTTGGACACAGGAATATGTCCAAGCACACGTAGGCACAAAAATACACACACACATATAACAGTATTTTTTTACAACATAAAAGTATTTTTAGGAAAAGGAGAATGGCTAATAAATAGAAAAACCCTCCATTAAGCCATCCTGTATATCCAGGCTCACCATCTTTACAGCGCTGAAGGTGTGAGAGACATTTTAAATTACATCTATTTCCATGCTAATATGATCATCATGGTTGATATTATAATTTAAACAAATATTATGCACCAGTACGTGTACCTGTGAGCAAAGAGTTTGGACAGATTCACTGTGGAGCTGGAGCTTATACTGGTATCTCTGGGAAAATTCACCAACATACTTGATCAACAAAGGCTAATTTTAAGTCAACTCTTAAACTACCTGTCTATTTTTGGACATGGGGAGTCCACTTATGAACCTGTAACATGGATGTAAGAAGAACATATGAAACTGCATGGAGACAGTTGCCTGAGCACAAGACTGAACCAGTACCATACACTACTGAATAATAATAATAATAATAATAATAATAATTATTATTATTATTATTAGGGGAAAACATCCTCAGTCAACTAAGTAAAAGGCAGCCTATAATCAAATAAATCAAAATTTAAAAATACCCAATGATCATGCATTCCTAAAATTCTCTAAAACACTGATCCAGAGTTTAGTGGCTATATAAGAAAAAGATCTGAGTTACAAATGATCCCAAGGATTAATGGTAAGCCGATGTGAGCAGAGTGTAGAGATCGGGATGGGTTAGTGTGCTTCAAAATATGTCAGAGCTGGCCATCAAGGGCTTCAAATATCCGAGGCGAGACTTTATAGTCAATGCAAAATCTAAGCCAGTGTAAAGTAAATATGCCTGGAGTGAAGTGAGATGCTGACTTTCTCTTCTTGTTAAGGAATGCACTGCATTTCAGAGAAGCTGAAGAGGTCAAAGAAAGAACGGTAGTCTAAATGACATGTTGTGGGAATCAAATGAAAATACCGGCAAAATTTGTCTAAACTAAATATAATTGGCATAATAGTGTGAGCCATTATTAAAAGAAAAATAAAAACAATATGGGGGCCCAAAAAAAGTCTAGTGCTACATCATACTGTAGCATCATATTTAAGCCTGTGAAAGGTCTCTACACCCATTTATAGCACAATTTCAGCCATCAGACACTTACAATTATATCACACATGGACAGGAATCACATGTGTGTGAAGCAGGGTTAGGAAGTGTCTTATGTTTCCCAACAGAAACAACCCCTTTAGCAATATCGCCACCTGCTGAGAGCAAATCCCAGTTATATTTTACTTCCTCTTCTCCAGGGAGCTCAAACTCTGCACACAGTACATTTTATCTACTCCTCTGCCAGACTAAACCATAGACTAACATCCCTAATATAAACTAAATACCAACTAACTTTTACAAGCTGTTTGGTGAAAATCTGCTTGAGTAATCAATTAATTTTTATGTGTCTACAATTCACACATCAAATCAAAAATATTCCAAATGTATGTAAAGGAATGTATTTTTGAACAATTGTATTAACTAGCTAATTGAGCTGGCGGCATGGTGGTGTAGTGGTTAGCACTGTCACCTTACACCCCCAGGGTCCGGGTTCGATTCCCTACCAGGCTTGATTCCCGTCACTGTGTGCATGAAGTTTGCATGTTCTCCTCGTGCTTGGTGGGTTTCCTCCCACAGTCCAAAGACATGAAGATTAGGCTAATTGGCGTTCCCAAATTGCCTGTAGTATGTGTGTGCCATGCAATGGATTGGCACCAGTGGCGATTTCTTTAAGACTGCAAGGGAAGCTCAGCTTCCCCTATAATGTCACAAAATTAATGGTCAAATTA
>JAOTRS010000011.1:377784-394538 GCA_028565755.1 Dinotopterus cunningtoni | reverse complement strand
TAACATACAGCTGATTAAAATATGCATGTGCTACTATATCCAAGTTATATAATAATAACAACACATTAACATGCGTAAAAAAACTAATTAGCATGTGAAATATATAAATTATTTTCCTGAATCAGCATATGCTGAAGTGTCTTATTCCTCTAATAGCACAGACGTTCTATTTGAAGTTCAGTTGTACTTTTCAACAGTTTAGAATTACATTTTAATTTGTATATATTTGGGACAAGGTGATCACCTTGTCCCAAATATAGGTTAATTTAGGTTATAGCTGCTTTAAACAGTTTTTATAAAACCATTTTTTATAAGTTAAAAATCTCATGCTTATGTATACAAGCTGTTACTATGGAAACAATGGCGTATTAGAATGAGGAATTTATAAAACCCATCGTTCATGTTAGAGCCAGAATGACTGCCCGAGCTGAGCTGTTGTGCACAAATAATACACACCTTCAGACAAATCAGAGGTGAGAATTAAACCGCAGTGTGCTGTAAGACAAGTAGCAGAAAACTCTAGTGGCTCTCTCTCATTTCTTGCTTAACTATATTGTGGTTTTGTATATGGAATAAGAATGATAAACGTTATAGCCATCTGAATACACCAAAACCTGACCACAGACAAAATAACAAATGGTCAGAATACTCACCAAATAAATTATCATTTCTTAATCAATCAATGATCATTTTAAATTCTCATTCCTTTTTCCTTCTGACATTCTTGCAAGAGATGGCTGTGAGATAGCAAGTATTTTTATGCTTGTGCGTCAAAACACACACATTATAATAAAATAGGTCAAGCAGAAGGTTGTGTGTTACAGTAAGTAGAGTTTGTAATACTTTTCTGCATCTTCTCTTCTGCCTCAAGGTCATCACCTAGAGTCTGATGCAGACATGCTTAATGTCAGACTCTTTTGGATGCGTCAGTGTAAGCTCTGCTTTGATTCCTCATGCCTTTTCATGTGCTGCAGACTTTACACAGGGTAGGCTTTCATCCAGAACAACCGCTGGGTACTGCTTCACCACTCAAATTCCTATAAAACAGTAAAACAAAAAATAGTTTTTGAAGACCAAATGTAGTAGCCGTCTTGCATGCATATTTGGAGGACCTGAAACAAGCCTCATGCATGCAACATTTGTATAATCCCACATTTACTGTTTGTGTGTGTACTAGTGACTTAAAATTGCCCCACATGTGAACAAGTGTGTGCATGTAGGGTGCTTTGCTGTGACCTAGCAATCAATCCAGTGTTTATTCCTGTTTTGCTCCTGGTGTTCTCAGGATTAGCTCCGGATCTATGGCAACTCTGACCAGGAAAAAGCATTACTGGAAATAAATGATAGATTATTGTTTGGATTGATGTAATTGAATTCTAAAATACTTACACAAATTATTTACAAAATAACAAATTATTTCTTATTATTTTTTAGAAACTGTGCCAATAATTATGGATAGTATTGACTTTGATATTGGCTTTTCATTATTGGTGTTTTTATTAACCTTCCGACATTGTTTAACCTTTACATTCCTTCATCTCATGGTGCACGTGTGTAAAAGTGTATGTGTTGACCTGCGTCGGGATAGTGATGGATAGATCTTGCAAGACACCACTGATATAACTCTATTGCTGCAATGTTGCTTGGTTTCACAAATCAAATGTGTTTTGTTTGTGTGTGTGTGTGTCCTGTGAGACACGAATCATAATATGCTGTGTGAAAAGATTTCCTGTTCAGGGAGAGCCTTTAAGCAAAACACACAATCTTTCACACAATCGCTCACACAATCTCACAGGTTTCCTAAGTCTATTCACACTCATTTCTTCCAGGATCTTCACCTTTATCAGAGACCAGACCCACTTAAAAACATTTGTTTTTCCGCATCAGAAATAACACACACGTACAGCAAAAACGAGAGACTTGTGCTCAATCTTTCCTTGAAGGGTAAAAGTGTAGAAAAATATCTGAGTTGTGAGGTAGTGTATGTACAACAAAGTTATTGTTATTTTAGGTGTCTACCACAGTATATTGGAGGCATTTACTTTAGGGTTAGGGTTCTAACCCTATTTTACTTCTTGTTTGTTGTCATGGCTTTGTTCATATTTGGCACTTGGCCCATTCCTAAACATTCTACTTCTTTGCCTTAAAGTTTTGGGTTGATTCTCACTTGCCATGCAGAAGGCATGGGTTTGATTCCCACCAAATGCCCAAACCTAGCACTGGATGCTTAGGGCTGGTCCCAAGCCTGCATAGGATGGAGAGTTGCAACAGGAAGGGCATCTGGCATAAAACCTGTGCCAAGTTGCATGCAGATCAGATGGTCAACTTTGGTGTCCTCGTAATGGGAGCAGCCAAAAGAGCAGCTAAAAAAACAAACATGGCTGCTTAAAGCTGATCAGCTTTCCTCAGGCAGTTCACACACACTAGCACTGAGATACACCAACCAGCCATTAACCATTAACATCAAAACCACCTAGGGGTGAGCTGGGTTGTCAGGCACCAGAACATTGGCAGCAGATCCCATTCCATGACAGAAAAACAGAAGATAATTCAGCCCTGAGCCTTGAGGGACACCAGTGAAGAGTCTGGGCAGGGCAACTCTCAATACACTCAAGAGCATTCCTCAAGGAAAAACGGCAAACTGTCGCCATGCTGTCATGAGCTCTAAGCCTTGTGACCATTGAGGAGTGAGTCTTGACTGTTGAGAGAAAGTAACTATCTCAATTCCTCTGAAAGGTCAAGGAGGATGAGGAATAGTCTAGCGATGTGAAGCTTCTCAATGATGGCTATGTGTAGCTTTGAAGCCAGGCTGGTTAGGAGGTTTTTCTGGATGAGATGGAGAGACAGTTGATTATAGACATAATTCAAAAAGAAATAGAGAAGTAATATAGCTGGGTAGTTACTGATGTTCCTCAATTACTGAGACGTGAATGCAATTTCTAACCCGTTGTATCTACTGCTCTGGCTCTTATTTTGGTACTGCACAATGATAATGTCGACCTTCAGCCAATTTAAGACTTTCAGAACCTCAAAATGGTAGTAAACAGATCCATGCATATATACAGCTGCTGGTCCAAGATGAATTATGCTGTGTGGCCTGCTGTTCCTCTCCCTTGCTATATGTGACTTCTGGGTGGCTACCTTGTATTTTTCTTTGTCTTTGTCATTATTAAAAAAATTTTTCTCCCTCCCACTCAACTCCCTGCACTTTTCCTCCTCCAATGATTTGAATTGTCTCAGTGGTTAAATATATGGGGCATGCACATGCTGACACATACAGTACTGGTAGATCAACACAGATATTCACTTACTCATCCGTACACATTTCCAGTCCATCTGGTGTCTCCAAACTCTGAGAATCCTGATTTCTTTCCTTCGTCGCTCGTTTGATATGAGAAACCTCTCTAGTCTTGCTGCCTTCACCAGATTTGTATTTTTTCCCTAACCTTAGTAAAACACAATGTCCTTCAGTTTCACTTTGTGGACACACTCTATTTTCTCTCGCCTTTCACACTCCCGCACTCTGTTGCACAACGAGTAGCTGCCAGGAGCTCAGGTGTAATAGATGCAGTCTCTCACTCTCCCTTTTACAAAATGTCCATTTTTTTTATCAGCTAAAACAAACAAACGCTCATGTGCATGCATACAGATTTCAGTTTTGCGCATCCTGCAGACATTCTGAATCCTAATGGCTTTTTCTCACCTTCACCATTGAGTTATGCTGTTCTGTTAAAGACGCTGTGCTGCATTACACTGATTGGATGGCTTGATTGATGGCCGCACACACACACGCACACTTAAGCAAGGTCAGTCTGCTTTTTCCTAGAGGAGTACTTTGAGGGGGAGGGTGGAAAGGGCAAAGCTCTTAATGGCGTCTGGGTGCATTTTGGGACACACTGTAGTCCTGCTGTCTCAGCTTTGAAAAAAGGCCTCTCTCTGTTACACACATACTCGAAGAGATGCACTGAGCAATGGTTGATAATAGAGTCATATGTCTTGCTTGGTGAATAATTCAAGTTGTCCTTGTGCTATGGCCTGTGCGCTTATGCCTTAATCAAATTGGTCCTTTTGTTGTGCTTAAGAGATTTTGAAGCAGGTAGAATTCTTTGTCTATCTAAGATATTAAAGGCATCAGCTTATAGTTTCATATACTCTATATGACCCATGAAGAGCTCAGTGAAGACATGGTGTGTTCAAGTTAGAGTGAAAGAACTCGACTGTCCTGTACAGAGCCTTGACTGAACTCAACCCTACTGAACATCTTTGGCATGAACTGGAATTAGAGTCTCCTTGACATCCCAACATCAGTGTCTGACCTCAGTAAACCTCTTGAAGCTAAATGTTCATTCTCACTTGAAGCCAATCCACATACAGTAGCCATGTATCAAATCTAGTGGAAAGCCTTCCCAGAGAAGGGACTAAATCTGGAATGGTGGAGCACCCATATCTTAAAATTACATAGAGGTGTGATGTTCCACAAAATCTGACCTGACTGGAGTGAACCATCAATGAGAACGAGAGATGTGGTGCAAACCTTTTGATAAATACAATAGGTAAATAACAGCCATGTGAATACTTGATTTGATCGTTTCACTGCTGTTGAAATAAATATATTATTTGTGTGTATAGGGTTACATTATAAGTGATATATAAGTCTATTGAATGGAAATTTAGCTTCTATTCCTCATTGGTAAACTTGGTGAGAACAACTCTCAGTAGTCTCCATCGACTGTGTCAGTGGCTGATAAAGGAGCGCCGATTGGCTTGCATTTAAAATCTAACCAGTCATTCCTGTAATCAATATAAATAAAAGAAAGCTTTTGTCTGTACATTGGTCAGAACTCACTTTTTCAATGGCATCTTTACTTGCACACATTGGAGTACCCAAAACGAGTCATAGATAATTTTCCGTCTGGAAGTCTGTCTGTCTGTCCAGCCAGGATTTGTCACAGCATCACGCAAAACTGGCTGGACAGAATTTTATGAAAATTTGGCAGACCTTCCATATTTGCCTAAAGCTAAACCTGCGCCATAAATGTTAAGTAGGAAGAGAAGTTATAGTATTTTTGTTTCAGATTATAAACTGAAAGTTTAGACAGCATACTGCACATGCCTCAAATGTTGGCCGCGTCTTAAATCGACCACTGGACAGAATTTTAAAAGTTTTATTTGCCACGTCTGGCTTGCTTTTTAAGGGACAAAGTGATGCACAAATTTTTTTACATTTTCATCTCTGTAAAGCTGCTTTGTGACAATTTTGCATCTTAATAACGTTTACAGATATAAAAAAAATCTAAATTAATTAAATTGAATAATCATGAACATTGTGACCTCACACCTCCAGGGTCATGGCTCATGTCCTTACTTTGGGTCTGTGCAAGTGAGTGTGTGTGCTTGTGCCCTGTGATGGATTGGCACCCCGTCCAAGGTCGACCCCCAGTGTAGAGATAAGTAGTATACAGAATGAGTTAAGATTCTAGAGATTTTATTTGCCATTTGTACACATAACTGTATTGGTGCATTGAATTTTTTTTCCTATCAGTGATTAAAAAACAACAACAGGAAATATAATAAAAGTGGAATAAACATATAATACAGGAAATAAATAGTAAAAGGAATCTGTCAGATTATAATAAACACTATTTATTACTAAATGCCTGAATGTAAATCTATTACTATACTATACTGATGATGGTGTATTTTAAAACATGATCCTTAAATATGTAACTATTGCACGTCTTCAATTTAAACTTACTGGGGTGAGGTGTTTCTTTTGCCTATTATAGAAACAAGCTGTTGTGTGTGATTAAACTGTCCAGTCTGTTGTGTCTGAGGGTGTGTGTTGTGCATTTGTGCATGAGCAGAGAAAGAGCTGTGTGATGTGTGTCCCTGAGGATACTTTCCTGCAGTCTTGTGTGTATAAAGTGTCCATGGAGGGGAGGTCAGATCCAATGATCCTCTCTGCAACATTTATGACTCTTTGAAGATCCTTCCATTCTGCCTGTATGGTGTTTCTGTACCAGGGAGTGATGCCACATTTGAGGATGCTCTCTGTAAGGTAGGCCTTGATAAAGGGGTGACAGCTGAGTCCAGCCTTCTAAGCAGTCTAATGAAGTACAGTACAGCCATTGCAGGGTCTTTTTTACTATAGCAAAGGTGTTTTCGGTTTAGCTCAAGTTTTCACAGCGGGGGAGGGGTTTCTCGTTTATGTTAAGGTCATTTCCCTCTCCATAGACTGGAAAGTTTTTGACCAATTCCCTGTACCCATTCTTGATGAGGCCCAGGACGGTTTTATCATCTTTGTATTTAATGATGGCAGTTTTGCCCTTGGTGGTGACGCAGTCGTAGGTGTACAGAGTGTAGAGTTTCAAGCTAAGGCTGCAGCCCTGTGGTGTTCCTGTGCTGACTGTAAGCTCAGCAGAGACCTTGTCTCCCATTCCTCACCACCAGTGGTCTATCCATGAGTACATTTACAGTCCAGAATCCGATTACAAGTGGGAGTTGGGACCCCTAGGTCCGTCAGCTTCACAAACAGCTTTCCCAGGCAGAAGGTATTGAGTTCAGAGCTATAGCCAAGTAAAAGCATCCTTGCATATGTTCAGCTGTAGTCCAGCTGTTGAAGTGCATGGTGTAGGGGCAAGGCTACTGTGTTGTCCACTAGAGCAGTATGCAATCTGAAACGATGGTATCTGGGACCACAGAGTTAATGTGATGGTATCGGATTTGCTAGGTTCTTCATGGCAAACGGTGTAAGTGGCAAAATAATTTCGGAGTAGATGTGTAAGTGGTTTTGTGATGATGGCAGACTTGAATAAACGTGGGACAACTGCTCGTGTGAGAGACAAGTTGAAGATACACTCCTGCCAGCTGCTCAGCACAGGCTTTTAGTACTCTTGGTGATACGCTGTCAGGTGTGTGTATTGTTTTCGAGTTTTTGAGAGTGTGCCCTTTCCCCTGCTCTATAAATGAGTGAATGACTGAATAATCATGTTTTTGATGGGATGAAAAAGCTTTACATGACATTGATGTAAATTCAACATCACAGCTAATTTGCAGATATTTCTGGTCAGCACCAAAACACATGTATCAGTGACAGCTCCTGACATCACCATGTTTGATCTGGGTTGTGCCTCACATGGGACAGAACTGTCTGCTATCAACAAATCTTATTACTGTATGTGTCTCTCTGTGTGTAATCCTGTCCTCCACACCATTTTTTTTTGTGTGTTATTAATGGTTGGATGTTTCTTTTTGTCTTGAGCAGTGGTGGAGTGTGGACAAAGGAGAAGCCCTGCAGACCTTCTACACCACAGGAAACAACCTGAAGCGTATCTGCGTCTCGTCTGACTTCAAAACTTTTGTCACCATCGACAACATTGGCATCCTGTACATCCTGAAGCAGGTGGAACGAGGACAGCTTTAGGACGGGGGAAAAATCCAGACTCATAAATCATTTCCTGGGTTTTACGTCAGACCTGTCTGCAACTTTTTCAGAAGAAGTAGTTTGTTTTGTGATCTCAGTCAGAAAATGACCTGCTGTACATGTGTTCTGTTGCTTTGTGCAAGCAAATGAGTGCTTTTCTAGGACAATCTTTGTCTTTCTGTTCTAATTTAAGATGTTCTCAATGACACCACGTTGGAGGGAAAAAGAAGTACTGCATCATCCTGCCTTAGCATTTGATCCAAAGCCTTAAAAGCTTAAAAACAAAAAAAGTATTGAAAACACAATCTCTTACGCCTCATGTGCAGGCATTTATATACATGTAATATTTTAATAAGATTAAAACCATTCATTTATAATCTGAGAGCTGAAGAATGGGAAATAAGCAATTATATTGAACTTTAGACCTTAATGAAAGCCATTGATCAGGTACAGTAGCTTTGCACTGTCGATATTCCAGCCTTGTATATTTTCTACAGAGTTAACAGTCACAGCTGAATCAGATGCTGATGATAAAATTAAAGCAAGTGATGAAATCATACAAGGTCAGTGCCCTAAAATAAAATAAAGGAAAAGATAAGTTTTGGTCACAACAGAAGATCTGATAGGATATTAGGGACAATACTTGAATAATAACTGTGAAAAAATTGAAAAAAACTATTAATTGTTGGTGCATAATTATTTTGAGTATTTACTCCAATGTCGGCTTCTGGAAATGAAGGTGTTCTCACACACCTACACACTTTTGCACTGCTGGTCATGGAATATGAGTGTGAACTCAGGTGAAACTGATCTTAGTGTTTTGCATCATACTTTTTACAACACGCTTTTCTATAAACCTGTTAGATGTTTTTTTTATCTACACACCAGGATATCCAAATTTTGTTGTACTCTGTAGAATGACAATAAAGCCTTCTTCTTCTTCTTCTTCTTTTAAGGCTTTTTGAAACTTTTGTTAACATTCATAGGTATGTGGACACCCAAGCCTCATTTATGCCTGCGGGGATTGAAGACAAGTCTGTCTGGTTCAATCCCGCAGAAAAGCCAATGTAGCACAAATTGGTGGACAAGGTGCATAAAGGCCACTATGGAAAGGTAACAGAACAACCAGCACACTACAGCCTGCCATGTATGGGGCTTTAGCCAGCAAAGAGTTGAAGGCTGACGATCCTCAATCCGAGCGCCTGTGGAATGCACCAGACAAACAATTCTGATCCATGGAGGCACCACCCTTCAACCTACAGCACCCCAAAGGATTAACTGCTAATGTCCTGGTGCCAGACACCACAGCACAGCCTAGAGGTCCTAAGGAGTCACGCCATGTCCAACTTTGAAATCATCAGTGACTTGACATCAGGTGTCAATGGGCTGTGCGTGATATTATCTATACATCCTGGTTCAAATGTGTTCAAACCTACACAGCTCCACTTAGGCCTTCCTCAAGGCTTCTGACAAAGTGCTTCAGTGTCTTGGCTTCTTAGTTTTGAAACAACCATCAATCTTGAATGAAATTAAGAAAAGCAAAAGCATTTGGGCTTCACCTGCACATTCACATGTCAGGAAATTTGACATGTTTGATATTTTCCAATTTCTTTGTGTGTCAGTGAGAGCAGAATGAGCTCTCTAAGAGTCAGTATTGCTGACACTGCTGTGGTTACACCCTGTCAGTTTTGGACTTTACAGTTGCTGATTAAAGATGGCAGACGTAAGATTGCTGTGCTCAACTCTCCACGTGCACACAGCCGTTAACGCTCATACAACTACGAAATATACAGTATACCTTACGGGATTCTTACTTTCCCATTGTCTCATTGTGAGTTTACTGTATGCTTGTTGTAGTACAGGGTATTTGCCGTACCAGCTACTGTACACAGACCAAGATCAGCCATAAATTAGACACTGAGGGGAGAAGTGAATAATTGATAATCTTGCTAGCTGGCAAGGCGTGAGATATAGTAGGCATGAAGTGAACAGTCAGTTCTCAAAGTTGATGTGTTGGAAGCAGCGAAAAATGGGGATGCACAACAACCGGAGTGATTTTGACAAAGGCTAAACTGTGATGTTTAGACGACAGGTTCAGAGCAATTCCGAAAAAGCAGGTCTTGTGGTGTGTTCTTGTTATATACAGTACTATAGAGGTTAATACCTACCAAAAGTAGTCTAATCAAGGACAACCAGTGAACCGGTGAGTCATGGGTTCCCAAAGCATTTTGATGCATGTGAGGAGTAAAGGCTGGTCTGATCACACAGAAGAGCACAAACTTTCATTCATTGATTCATCTTAATAACTGCTTTGTCCTGTTCAGGGTTGCTGGAATACTGGGTGTAATTATGCAGAATGCACCCGGAGAGGATGGCCGGTCCATAGCAGGCACCATTTACACAAAACTCAGCACAGGTAATAAACTGAGCTCACAATATAACCAGGGACTCGGGGAGCTTTGAGGCGGCCACATCTCTGTTATTTGGGTGTATATACTGTAAGTGAACAGGAGAACCTGTGGAGCAACATTATTTACCACATTAAGTAGGGATCCACATTACCAAGTGTTGTACTGAATACTGCATTAACATCATGACTGCTGTGGATAAAAAGATTAAAGGTGGGACTGTGGGAGAATACTGTTAAAGTAGAATTGCCGGTGGGATGCAGGATGCTACCTGGCACATGATTCATCGTTTCCCTGCAACCATTTCCCAGAGTTGCTGCCAAATGTTGCTGGTTCTGTATGTCATGAACCAATAGCAGTTATCCAGTTTTCATGGAACAATATTTACACGCATAACCAGTGTCCTAGTTCACCCTTCCCATATGCCTGATTTGGTGAATATCATTAGAATAATAAATGCCACAACTGTCGTAAGGAGTGGATCCACCTTAGCACTGATGAGAAGTATGTTTGGAGATGACTGTTGCTTTCACATGATAACTTTAAGAACCTGGAGAAGTTTTACTATGATGTAAAATCCACAGCAGTGCAGATTTCCTGTCTTCTACAGTAAATACAGCACATGTGGAGGTGATGTTACATGTACAGTACTATACATTTACACTTAAGCATTTGGCGACACCCTTAACCAGAGTGACTTACAGTATATTTTCATCCGAGCAGCTCAAGGACCCAACAGTGGCAACTTGTTGGTGGGGGGTTTGAAACTGGGACCTTCCGAATTGTAGTCCAATTCCTTAACTATTGAGCTTCACCTGCTCCTGTACATAGTAGTCTTACATGATTGATTTTGACGCTAACTGCTAGATAACATTAGCAAGCATATTATTTTATTATTTCTATCTTAAAGGAAATATGACAAAGCATGCTAGCTGGCATACTGATGTCAGATAGAAATACAGTAATATATTTGAGCTAGAGTTGTGCACATAGACTGTATACAGTAAGAAGTGGACAAATCATCTGTGATGTCATCCATAGACTTTTTAAAGAGTGGTTTTGAAGCTCAGCTCTGGTGGTCATCATCTTGGCAGGAGCTGACGCTACCTACTGTATGAATGATGAGTGAACCGCTAAACCTGCTAGCTGAACTTGGACACGCTGGTCAATCAGCTTGGACACGGTGGGCTCCAGGCAGAAACACAAACACACACACATGATGGTGTCTGAAAGTTTTCTGTTTATTTACAGAAAAGAAGGTTTTTATGTCCTAAGCCAAACACCCTTATCAACGTACAACTGTTAGTACATGATAGAGCATGATTCATTTGTATGTTTTATAGAAATCTTGGGGAAACAATAGGGGGAAGTGTTTTACAGACACCTGGAGGAAGTATTGCATATAAGGAATGAGGAAGAGCTCAGGAACAAAGAGAGAGAAACAATCAAAATGGACATCTCAGAAAACACTAACAGTAACGTATTCACACCACATGATATTTTACTTCCTCTAAAACTACACAGTTGTACAAGTGCAGAGATATTGTTTATCAGGATATATAATAGGACACATGCAAAGAAGTATGCCAAACTAAATCTTACAGAAAAATGTCTGTGAAAAAACATTACTGCTTATAGATTACTGTTTCATCTTATAACTCTTTACTGTACTGCTTTGTATTAAAGATTGGTAATGCACAAATATACAATTTGATAATTTTTGATGGCATAATATATACAGGATTATTTGCATGTGCCAAGACTTCTGTACAGCTGCATATGTTATTTGCATTGTGTATTAATAGATCTCGTACATGGAAAATTTATTTCTGTTTATGTGCTACTTCTGGGGTTGTGTTTTTTTTTTTTTTTGAAGATGTTTTCTGACTCATCCATCCATCTGCCATAAATCCAGTTGCACTGACGTTCCTCCTCCTAGATCTTCAAACTGATCCTGATGAAATTAATGTTCAAAGACAACCCTAACCACCTGATTACAAAAAAAAAAAACCTCACTCAGTTTATAATCTTCACTGGTGTGTAATCTTACCTTATCTTTGCTATCTTTGTTCTGCTTCCAGGCAGTGTCTTGCTGTCATCAGTGCATCTTGTGCACAGACATAACCTCTCCCTCTATCATGCTCTCTTACTGATCTTTGGCCAGAGAATGGATCCTGTCAGCTGGTCACACTGCTGGGGTTCCCTTTATTGCTGCTTCTTGTCAGGTCAGATGGCATGGATCCATTTGTGGTGTGTGTGTGTGTGTGTGTGTGTGTGTTAAAGGTACACGAAGTGAAAAAGAGCAGATGCCGTAGCCTCTAGTAAGCTTTTGGTCTACTGCAAAAGCAATGCCAGGCTTATGTTCTGCTACATAAAAATAAATAAATAAAATGAAACAGGTCATTGATTGATGCACCAGGATAACTAACCTGGAAAGATGAATCATTGTGTTTTTTTGAAGCCAGTAATATAAAGAAAAAATTCCTTATCAGACCTACATGACTGCCTTTGATATTTGCTCTGCAGTTTGATCCAGACAAAGTTTGTTCAGCCTTTAATATTAATTTAACAATAAAAATGCCCTGGCATGACATCACATGACCTGCTGTTGAGCAGCAGACACAACCCTCTGTCCTGATCCATGTACTGTAATCACAACTGGCACAACTCCAGCTGTCCCCATCACCAGTGTTTCATTCACACAGTTGAACATGTCATGCCAGCAGCTTGAGAAGAACACATACAGTGTTGATTCGCCTGATTCATCCGGTCTGAATTTAGGATTAGTCCGAGCTCACAGCACTGCACATGTTTTTAGCAAGAAAATGTGTTGGGTTTGCATTTGTTTTGGTACACATTTCAACTTACACTGCATTACTTACAGTTTATTTTATTTTTTTTACATGCATATCATCGTTCCATGATTGAAGATATAAAAATGGAATATACTGTACATAATATGACCAAAAGTTTGTGGACACCAATGTTCAAGTTCAGTTGGGTTGAGGTCAGTCATGGCTGTGTAAATAATTGAGTTCTTCCACTCCAACCTGTACACACCACGTCTTCATGTAGCTTTCTTTGTGCACAGGGGCATTGTCATGCTGGATGAGGTTTGGAGGCTTCTTCATTCCTGTGAGAAAAACTGTAATGCTACAGTATACAAAAAACATCCTAGACAATTGTTAGCTTCCAACTTTGTTGGAATAGTTTGGGGAAGAAACCCATTTGGGTGTGAGTCAGGTGTCTACAAACATTTAGATAGATAGTGTATTCAAATTAAATGGCAATATAATCATATTAAATCATGTTGTGTGGTTTTTATTTAGTATCACTCTATTCGATATCAGTCCAATGATGTAACTAACTGCCGTTTCCAAATTGCCTGTAGTGTGTAAATGAGCATGTGAGTGTGTATGTGTGCGCAATATTGGCACCCCATCCAGTGTGTACCCCGCCTCTTGGCACCCCTCTCCAGCCCCCCTATACACAGAATAGACAATGAGTAAATGAGTGAGAGAGAAACAGAGAGAGAGAGACTAACAACAAAGAACCTTTTGATTTGATTTGGAAAAATTGCAGGCTAGACTGATTACAGTTTTCAGGTTACTGTGTGAGGCAGGTGTTAGATGGGTCTAAATTCAAGCTCGCCAGCATTCAGTGGCTAACTTAGGAGTTGTAGCTAACACTTAGAAATACATATTAGGACATACTAGTGGGCCAATAACAAACTGGACTCCATATTGACTTTAAAAGATTAAAGTTAAAAGATTAAAAGATTTTTTTCTGTTATATTAAACTTTCAGCTGCCTAACACACAGTATGACTGCAAAACAATTCCTGATATCTAATATCACCCAAATGAGGACGGGTTCCCAGTTCAATCTGGTTCCTTTCAAGGTTTCTCCCTATTGCCATCTTAGGGAGTTTTTCTTTGCCACCGTCGCCCTCGGCTTGCTCATCATGGACAATCTGATCGTTTTGATTCACACACATTTCCATAATTATCTTTTGATTCTGTAAAGCTGCTTTGCGACAATGACCATTTTTAAAGCGCTATACAAAAAAATAAACAAATAAAAATTAAGTCAAAACTGTCTAGTAGGATAAACAATACCTCTTTTGCTTTTCACACCTGACATTTACACTTAGCACTTTGCCCATACACTCCAATAGCGTTAGCATTGCTTAAGACTATTTACCTGAGAAGTGTATCCAGTCAGTGTATTTAGTTGCAATATAATATATTTCACTGTTGATTCAATGCTAAGCATGTGGCTAATGGCGGCCATGTTTCTTGACCTCAGTGCCTTGTAAACTAGCTGTAAATTTTATCTTGCAAATTTTTTCCCCAAACAAAAACATCACTATTTTGATTTTGGCTGTTTTTGTTGACTAAATTTAAAAATGACAGCAAATTAAGTTACTGTTTTCAGTTTTTTTAGTTTGTCACATCAGTGTCGACTTCAGCCAGTTCTCAGCCAGCGCTTATCATGGCTTCAGTTCCTACAATGCATCATAAACGGCTAACGGCTAACCTATCATTTACAAAAACAGATGGGCCTGCAATTAAGCTGTAGTTGCATCCCAGGCTCTCTACCAGTTTAGTTATACTCAGCTAAAGCCTGGCTATACAATGCAGAAGAAAAATAAATGAATATGTGTAACTCATACTTTCATTTATATCAATGAATTGACATTGGTTTAAGCACTCAACATGCTGTAAACTCTAGAGAGTATCATATTTAATAAAAACTATATGTATAAAATCAACTGCCTTTAATAGTCCCGAATCTTTTGCCCCAAACATTACAGGAGTGTACTGTGAAATGTGTAAAATGTTGGAGTGAAATTGATGAAAGGTATTTCACAGGCTTTACCTATTACCTGGCTGACTGTTGGCTGTGCCGAATGAATGACTAGAAGACCAGCTGGCACTACTGTGTGCTGGCTGACCCCGTAGTCTCACCCATGACGCATGGACTAGTGCCCGGTACGCTGCATGGATGGAAGGGGAGCTGGCAAAGGGCTGGCACCAACTATGACCTGCCAAGTCTCGTCTCTGAAGTGATGACAGAACAGATACTGTACTGTATGTCGTTCGGGCTCAGCTGCAATAAACTGTTGTGTACTGATGTGATATTTTTGAGGTTTAAGATTTCGATTAAGATTAACGATTTTTTCAGAGACTCTTTTGGAGATGAAGAATTAGGTAATAAGGTCTTAATAAAATCCAGGAAAAATGTCTCAATACCCCTATTTCTCCTGAAAACAGTTGGGCGTGCTTCGTAAGTTTTAATTAATGAATCTGTGACATAATTACATGAACAGTTATCCTCTGATACTTAATTTAGCAAATGGCTGCAGGGTAGGAACCGTCTGGGACATGGGGCTCCTGCTGCTCTCTCAGCCTCCTCCTGAAGGAATTGTGTGAATGGTGTAAAATCAGTATGCGGTTAAATGTAATCCAGATAGTTTCATAACACACAAATTGTATGACTTTGTACTTCTTGATTTTAATAATTGTAATTTGGACAAATCTCTAATTGCTGAGCCACAAATGGTTCTTATTCTTTTTTTAAATTATGCTATGAAACTGCAATATATCATTAAAGAACCCTTGAAGAATTAAATAATATACTTAAATATCCAAACATAAGTCACTCACTAATCTTCTTTATCCTGTATACAGGATTACTGGAGACCTGTAACCTATCACAGGGGACTTAGGGCATGGGGTGTGGTATACCATGTACAATCTATCGCAGGGCACACACACACACACACACACACACACACTACAGACAATTTGGAAACACCAATTAGCCTAATCTTTTGACTGTAGGAGTACACCCAAAAAGCACGGCAAGAGCATGCACACAGACCTCAGGCGGGAATCAAACCCAGAACCTAGAGATGCAAGATGACAGTACTAACCAATAAGCCACCGTACCACCCCACTAAACATGACCGTGTAATATAATAGTACATATGCTCAGCGTATCAGCCTCATAACAATGATCTTTTCACATTCTGTGTTACTCTGCTACTTCATGTAATGTATTTTATTGATAATGATAATGATTCATCCATCATTTAAGCAGAGCAAAGTGAATAAGCAGAAAATGTTTAAGGCTCCCTGGCAACAAATACCACACCTTTAATCATGCCTGTGGGTAACAACACACACACACACACACACACACACACACATATGCATCCTTATCAGAGCACATACAGTATATGAAAGGTCCTTGCCTGAGTCTATGATACAGACCACACTAAGCTGATATTAAGGTAAATTTATTCCTATATAAAATTGAAAAATAATACTATTTGACCTTTTTCTGCCATGCTTTCCAACAACATATTCATATCAGTAGTGTACCGGATGTCCAAGCATCATTTAAAGAAACTTTACCCCATAATTACAATTAACATTGTCAAGAATATTTTTCCAGGCTTCCTGAGGGACTTTTTGTCTCTCATTTTCAATCCAGTCCTGAGCAGTTTCAGAGGAATGTGTTTTGTTTGTTAAGCCACACAGTGACTTCTAAATCATTCAAGCATAAAAAAGCATCTAGCTTAAGACATGAACCAGTGAGAAACAGGTGCAGATGATGACAGATGATCAGGCCGGTAATTAGAATACTGCTGATGCTGAATGCTGAGTGGTTGGAACAAACGAGAGGGGAAATAAGGTTGCTGCTGAGGTTGTTACATATAGAACCAATTTTTAGCCTGTATCGTTAGGCACTTTGTAGCCTGTTACAGAAAACATTTGTTCCCATTTCTTTAATTTAATCAACTCCATTAAATTTAATATGAACAAATAAATGGTGTCTCAAAACCTTTGCACCAAACATAAATGTATACATTCCTTCTTACTTAAAACATCTGAATATTCCTTGTTTATCTGGAAC
>JAOTRS010000011.1:356034-376841 GCA_028565755.1 Dinotopterus cunningtoni | reverse complement strand
TATAAAAATAATATAACATCAAGACGACATTAGACAAGAATTGCACATTTAAAATAAGAATAATTAATCATAACATAGTCAATTAAGGATTAGAATAATGGCAATATAGAATTATATTAGACATTAAAATGTTTTACCAGTATGAATACTAATCTGCATGGCATTGTCAACAACAATTCTGTAGTGATTTTGGCATGAGACACGTCACTTTCATGGTTGTCCAGTGCAATAAAATCCATTCACATTGTGCATAATATTCATAATGTACTATCAAACCAAATGAAATGAAAGAGGAGTGAAAAGTAAAAACATGGCAAACCAGATAGTCCACTTTTTGCCTCAGTGTTGTTACTATAATCTATGGAACTGGGCAAAATTAGTCTGTCAAAATGAGTAACCATGGTATATGTCCGTTCCCATGGTACATTGCCTTTCCCCCAACCTTCTCCCTCACACAACATAGTCCACACAACAGAGCCTGAGCCCAGTGAAGTGAAATAACGTAATGTGTGCATTCATGCTCAACACATCCCTGCCATTCCGTAGTCCACCGAAGTATGCAGCACATATGTGTACTTCATAGCATAGAAAAGCCAGAGGTTCACACCAGTAGTTCTTCGCACACCAGGGTTTATATTTAAAGTTCAGTCACAAGAGGCTCTGCCATGTTTGTAGTCCCGTGCCACTCATAGGCTCCGTATTTTGATGTCCATTTTTGCAATGTGTGTGTGAGAGGGTCCATGTTGGGGGCTGGCTACATTCTTTGATTTCCACAGTAATAGACATGGGAGTCCGGCATTACCCTGCAAATGAGATTAAATCACTTATCCAGAGCGTCCACAAAAAAAAAAGAAAAAAAAAAAAAGAAAAAACAAGCCTCTCAGATGCCCCCTTCGCCGGTCCAACACAGCCAGAACACATGCTCTCTGTGGGCCGAAGGGCCTGTTTCCGGGCTGCTTGCATTCAAAGCCAAACCAAAAACAAGGCAATGCAATTAAAGTAGTGTTCTTTAACGAGGGTTTTCAACACGCTGTTCGTAGTGAGTGGGTCTAAATGGAACTTCCTGATTTCAAACATGCAATTTTACCTGCAAAAATGGTTTAGAGCAAGCCAAACCCCAGGTTGACCAATACAGACCACACTGGGGAGGGGAACCAAAAAAAAAGAACCAAAACAAAAACAACCATACAAACAAACAAACAAAAGAAAATAACCAACCACAATCTTATCTCCATTTTTACGCTGTCCTTACAGGGTAGTAGTCATACAGTTCCCATTTTTCTTGCCCTTAAATGGCTCACTGCCTTACACACTGCCTGATGATGAACAGAAGTGGACCCCCCCTCCCATCGAAATACACTGCAGTTACAAACTTGTAGCAGCATTATGGATTTAGAGTCCTCATTCAAGCAGTCAGGATGTGTGTCTGGTAAAAGTGCTAAATGGAGGACAAAGGAAAAATGGGAGAAAAAAAACATCATATCAACCCCTTTTTAATATTCTGAGGAGAATGAGAGCGGAGTGAATGGTGTGTTTTGGCCAGAGGGCTGAGGGAAGGGGGGTCGAGAGAGAAAGAGAGAGAGAGAGAGAGATAGAGAGAGAGAGAGAGAGAAAGAAAGAAAGAAAGAAAAAGAGCACGGCAGCGACATCATGCAGAGGCCACGGTAAAATGGGGCGGGCTGGACCGGACCGGGGCGGAGAGACACGGGCGAGTCAAAGGTCACTGGGCCCATGGCTCCGTGGGGGGCCTCTAGAGGGCGTGCTCTGAAAGGCACACACACAGACAGGAGCGGACAGTGGGTGCATATTAGAAAATAGTTGTCTCATACTTGGTGTTGACTCCTCTTTTGGCTTCCTGTCCTGGCTCCACGATCCACGGGACATTGCCGTGACCCTTCTGCTCCATTGAAGGCTGCTCCATCTGCATTAGAGACAAGAGTTAGAGAGCATACGCATCAGCCTGAGGAGGACGTTGAGGAGGGCAATGAGGAGGAGGAGCAGAGAGCGAATGCTGAAGGTTATCACAAGATGTTTTGGTAGACACACTATCACAGACTTGCACATTAAATATTCAATAAAAAAATATTTATCTGTAAGTAATGCACACGATTTGAGTTAAAAAGTAAAACACTCTGTAAAATAGTTTAGCAGCCATTTTTTAAATACCATACTGTGATAATTAAGTAAGTGGTGTTAATAGTCAGATCTGTATTTTATATATGAATATACACATATTTCTTAAACAAATAATTGTACTTTAAATACTACAGACAAACCTTCCCAACAATTTCATCAGTTATAACCACCAATCACACTGCTGTCCTTCTGTACTTGGTACACATAGCCTTGTACATGAATGTACACACACATTCACAAATTCACACACACACAAAGAACACATGTCCACATACACAATGTAGTCTGTCTTTTGTTGATCGATGCCATCGTTCCTTTACCTGTTCCACAGGGAATCACAGTGAAGTAAGGAATAACACTTAACAGACTGTTCGGTTATACGACACACTGAGGCGGTGTGATTCACGTCATGCTTGAGTGGATTATTTTTGTTTAACTGCATGGTATGGAGTGTGTTATTACCATGGTGATTTGCCAGTGATTCGATATCAACAAACTATTCATAGTAATTTAACAGTTTATAGTTATCTCCTGTTGCCTCTTAGATATAAGGGCCGGATTTAAGTCCCTTGTGCTTTTAACGGGAGCAATGCTTGAGCCAGCTGCTGTGCATGTCCAGGCATGTATGGGTGTGGGCAAGTGGGTTTTACATGGAAAGTGCACCTTTTACCTGGCACATTTATTCTGCATTTGATATTTGTGTGATGAAACTGACATCTCAAACTTGGATGCATCAGCCGGAATCTCCAGGAGCGGTTTAGGCGAGTGGCCTAACACAGAACAGTTTCTTACTAATAGGTTATTTTATCTTTATACTTTGCGAATATTGTAAATGAATTGTAAATATGACGTTCTGTTTGATTAGGTGTATTGATTTCTAAAATGATATTTATAAGTCTAGCTAGCTGTTGTGCCATATATTAAGGAACCTAATATATGGCACAACAGCTAATATACCAGTATACCAGTATGTGCCTAATATATGGCACATACTGGGATACAGTATGTGCCATATATTAAGGATTTTGAAGGGCAACGGTGACCGTTGTATTTATTCCCATATTTACAACAGTGGTAGGACCTCCAGTCAACATTCACACGCATATTTAAACACTATGGACAATTTGGGAACACCAACATGGGAAGCAGGGGCACCCGGAGAACATGCCAACTCCATGCACACAGACCCAAAGCGGGAATCAAACCCGGACCCTGGAGGTACAAGGTGACAGTGCTAACCACTAAGCCACCTTGCCGCCTAGTTCACCTGCAGCTCAAGTGAATTTTTGTTAGACACATATTGACATAATTTTAATGCTGACCTGATTTATAACCTGAAAGTATTACTTTATTTGAATGAGCCGTGCTTCCCCTAGTTTGAAAACCATCAACTGCCACTGGTGTGTGGAATGTACTGTATACTGTACTGTATGTTTTGTATGCAAGTATGAATAAATTAATTTATTTGTGTCCTATTGTTCATTTGCTTTCGGAGGTGCGCGCCGTTGGGAGAAACGCTGTCTGATGAGTCTGATGCCAGCTGGCAGAAAAGACCCCAATAGCGCTTCCTAGAGCACTGTGGTGAAATGAGCCAAAAGCTAAAGGTGCTCCTGGGAAAAAAAAGTGTGCCATGGGAAGGATGGGCGGAAATGGTTTAATATCATCAGTTTTGCAGATACATCTTTATCATTGTTACATGTTGTAAAGAAATGAGTTATTTCAGTTTTAAGTAAAAAATAAACGAATAAAATAGGTCACTCTAACACTCTGGGGAGGCAGGGGTGTAGGATGTGTGTGTGTGTGTGTGTGTGCGTATGGGTCCGTAAGTGTGTATGTTAGTGGAATAGTATGTCGGGGGCAGGTGGATAAAAGACATTAATAAAAGATATGGATAAAAGACATACACAGCACAAAACATTGTCTCATAAATACTGTTCAACAATCCACTGGAAGGGGTAGGAGATACGACAAAATTATACATGATGTGCATCACCATGTACAGGCCAGCACTGCTGTTTAACTGCCAGCAAACAGCTATTTTTTAAATCTTTAAAATGTTTGATATAATTAATGTCTCCCAAAATAGATTTTGCACGTATATCAGCCGTCCGCAATTTTTTAAAATACATTTTTAATTATTTTTTAAATAAAAAAATAAATCACTCTGACTACAATGTTTCTAAAAGCATATTGTTACATGCAATATTTTATCACCATATCACAAACCTCTGATTACTACCGATTTATTCAATATGCCTACACACAGACCCATGTATCTCCTAAATACACGACCAAAATATTTTTTTGCCACCTAATATTTATCTTCCGCATATTTACAGGTTGCCATTACCAACGCTACCATTATCTAACTGGATGATATGACCATATAATATTGATATTGCACACAGTAGCACACAGTACTGAAATGTCTGAACTCTATTTCGAGACTTTAGGATCATCAATCAGCAAAGTGCAGTCCAAAAGCAAATCATAATACAGGGTGAAGGGAACATGGAGATACAGATTTAGACAGAAAGCAGCACACATAAGCCACAGCATTAACACACAGCGAATGTTTGAGAACCGCCTAGGCACAGAAGAGCAAAATGAACAAGACTGTCCAAGAGTGTTTGTTGATTACTTACAGATTTGCGAATGTTGGAGCGTGGTTTGGGGATGGGTTTGGACGGTTTACTGTCAAAGCTCTCAGGCAGTGTGGACGAGCCGTGGCCGCCCTTCCTAGCCTGTAGAGCCAGCTGATAGGCCACCTCAAACGCCTGGCCCAGTGTCAGGATAATTTCATAGGCCAGATTCTGCACAAATGTACATAAAACACAGGTCAACATTATAAAAAAAAAAAAAAAAAAAAAAAAAAGGGACAATAATTTTTAGGAGTTTACAGCCAGGTCCATAAATCTTGTAAGGCAAAAGATACGTTTTATGATCTTTGGCTTCTGTACACCACCACATTGGATTTGAAATTATACACCCAAGATGTGTGACATTAACCATTCAGGAATTACAGTCATTCTTGGATACACGCCCCCATTCTGTGGGCTCACAAATGTCTGACCACCAGATGCATGGCCATGTGTGGCCCGGTCCTTCTTTACTCCATAACTAATTCAGCAGATAAAAGACCTGGTGGTGGTTCTGAGTGTTACATTTACATTTGGTAGCCATGACAGAAGACAATTTATTAAGGCTGATCGGTAGATGTCCTCCCTTTAAGAAAGTTGCAGGTACTGTACTTTCTTATTTACTGTCTGCACAGGTGCATCTTATGCTGATTGATTGTGTTTCCATTACCTGACACACTACTCTACTTTTGAAAGTACAATTTGTTATTTAAAACTTGCAGTTGTGTTGTCTAAGCTTTGCCCCATGCTGCTGATACAGTATCTCTGGATAGGCGCTCTGTCTGATAACACCTGCATGATCCTCAAAGCTAAAGGTGAGGACTGAATTGTCATCTAAATATGATTAATAAATTGCCTCAAAAAAAGCATAAGAGACATCCTTAATTTTTTTTTTAAACTGAGCACAAACAAAATTAAAACCAGGTGGTTCAGACAGACAGAGAAGGCCTTTCTTTGTCTTTCATCTGGTCTAAAAGGAAACTGAGGAGTATCACTGTGTGAGGTCAGCATATTAACGTAGAGGGTGATGGTCGGAGACAGACGCAGACCTCCATCTTTCTTCTACACACATGCAACAGGCAACGTATAATGATGTATATCATGGCTCTTGGCACCTTGATTTTTTTCTTCTTAATGTAACGCTTTTGGCACTCGAAATCACTCAGAATTTGGCACCATGGATCAGTCGGAAAGAAATATTTTTATATATAATTGTATATTTGTGTGTTTTTTATAATTAAATTAATAATAATAATGTTAAAGTTAAATGGGTAAGTATCTAATTTATTAACATTTTCATGAATCATTATGTTTGTCAGTGGATAAATAATAAATATTAAACATATTATGACCCTGAATTTTCTTTGGGAGCCTATTTACAACTTGAAGTTCCATATCGCAAGTGTGTCTATTCTTTTTGGGACTATCAAGCTTATATCACAAAAGTAGCACATCCCTAGGGTAACTAAGCATTCCATTTATAATATACTATCTTGCAATATACTACATTGCACTCAATAGGTATTATTTCATTGTCTCAACTGTACAATTGTAGGAGGTATAGATACCTATAGACAGGACAGTATCACTGCTCAACATGTCTTGCATTGCTTCAGAGATACTGTACGTCTACTGTTACCAGAGAATTGCTCAACCCCCTGTGATTCATTCACATGTTGACAACCTCAGGCTACTGTATAGGTGTAACGCAATAGTATTATTTATACTGTATTTGTGTCTGTGTGTACATCAGTGTCTGTTAAGTGAGCTGAGCCAGAAAACCTGGAACTTTCTAGAAAGCTTTATATATTCTAATTAATTTGCCAATTCTAATATCTTTTCTAAATAAATACTTATATATTGTTTATCATTTTATTATAATGACTGTGTGAATCAGAAAGTTGCAATACTATTAGCTTGATGTCCCCACAGTACTATAGTTACAGAAATGTTACTAACCACATCAAAAGCTGTAAACACATGGCAGTAGTGGTGACTGGACTTCAAGTCTTTGGTGATGTAGGCAAATGTGGAGAGGTCCTCAGGATCCTGCGCTGCACATGAGATGTTCCGAATCTCATGCTCGGCTATGATGTTCTGCACAGGAGAGAGAGAGAGAAAAAGAAAAAAAAAGGGAGAGAATGACTAGATAGTTCACATGGCGTCTGCTATGTCATGTGTCATGACTGTTAGGGATAAAAGGAGAAAAGATTAAATGGAAGGCTGCTGTTCACCTTATTTGTTGCATCAATAAACTTGACTCCTTTGTAAGAGACTGAGAGAACAATGGTAGGGACTTTCTTCATTTGTTCCGTAGACTTCTTGTAGAGAAGACAAGAGAAGAAAATCATAGAGCCACCCAGACATGAATCCCCAAACTTTCCTACTCAACCCAGAACAGAGTTTCAGACATGATGCATAACAACCAACATGAGGCGAGTTGTGCTGTCTACACCCCAAAATCTACCTAGCACATTATAACGTCTTTAGCCCTACACCCCAAATCTAGCACACTGCAACTGCCTCTGGATCCCCCACACTGTCAAATGTTGAAAAATATAATCCATGTACCCCTACATAACAAGTAACCCTGATATCCTTTACGTCCCCAATTCGTGTAGATTATAACCCCTATTGCTTACACACACCAAAAAAACACATTATAACAATTACCCCCACACCCTTAGACCTAGAACATTACAGCCCCTTACTATCACCTCCCTTAATCTAGCACAATATAACTGAATACTTTATACTGAAACCCCTATTAGTCCTACACCCTCATATCTAGCATATTATACTATAACCCCTATGCCCCCTAAACATCTACATTATAACCTCTCAGCCCTTTACAGTATATTACCAAATCTATAACATTTTATCCCATATATTCCATGCACCCCCATCCTATACCCCTACATTCCAAAATCAAGCGCATTATAACCCTTATACATTATATGTATAACCCTCAAACGAAGTACAACAATATACCCATATACCCTTTACACCACCAAATATAGTACCTTATAACCCTTGTACCCCACATACCCCCAAATCTCACACAACATAACCTCTTTGACCATAAAGCCCCGAAGCGCATGGCAACCCCAAACCCCTAAATTAACATATTTTAATTCAGAATGTCATACTATTCCGCTCCCCTTGTGTAAAAGAAATGAATGTCCCAAAAAAGTGCCCCAATTTTCCACTGCAAAACAAGCCAACCCAATCCATAAGCATTTCAGAGAATATTTACCAAACCCCAAAGACATTCCCCTGAATATATTATCTTTACAAAGCGCATGCTTTATAAAATCAAATCTCCTGGGTACGCGACTCATTTTTAAACGGGTCAGAATGAATTTTCCCTCCCACTTTGTACACTATGTAAGCTATCTGACAGTTATATATTAGGTGTTTTATTATTCTTCATCTTTCTCTTTTTCTCGGTCAGCGTTTATCTTTGCCTCAGCATGTTTAAACTGTCCTGGACCTGTCAAAATCAGCTTCGAAACAGAGATCTAAGAAGGAGAGGGAGATAGAGAGGAAAAGAGAGTCAGAAAGATGGACTGAAAGACAGCAAGGCACATGCAACAAGAAAATGTCTTGTTTATGTAGCTAGAGGAAAATACATGAGCGCAAAAATTATGTGGTCAGAAAAATGGAAATGAGTAAGAAAAAGAAAAAGATAGAATGAGATAAACACAAAACCCACCACATGACACACTATAAGAGAAAGAGAAACAGAAATTCCAGGTTAAAGGTCAGAGGGTTCATTGCCATCATTAACCATTTGGTGTAGCTATGTGTGGAGCCCGGTCCATTCCGAAAAAAAGGTTGTTCAGAAGCATAGGACATGTTTCTTTTGTGAGGTCTTCTACATAATCACAAACCTTACCCTCATCTTTGCGCAGGCGTCATGGGTGGATTCTGTTCCTCTCAGCTCCTTTACAAGCATGGAACCCAGATACTGAAAAAAGAAAAGAAAAGAAAATCACCAGAAAGAAGACCTTGTTTTAATATCCTACATTTAATCTGATGGAGACTGAACTGACATGGCTGGTGGCATGAATGTATCAACACCACAGATTCTCCGGTGTCTGCTTGTATTTACTGTACGTACAATACAATGGCCGTTCAAGTCAAACCAGGACGTTTGAATGTGCAGAACAACAGAACACAGTTATGAGAGTAAAAACAAGCTTTATTTCTCTATATAATCTCCTAATGCATTTCACTTGTGCCTGTAAACCATAAAGTTAGAAACTCGCTTAATGTCCACAGGAACGACTGCAAGGTGCTCTAAGCCACATCGGCTAGGATCGTCACTCACGGACTTACAGTATTATCAAAAATGTTCTGTGACTTTTAAATGTATTACTGTTGGCAAGAGCCTAATCATCATACTGTGCTTGAAGTTTCCTGTAAATATCAATTGGTTTTATACCAGAACAACTGGCAAAAATTAATTCTTCTTCTAATACCGTTTATCCTGTACAGGGTCGCAGGGGTGTCAGGCAATTTGGGAACACAAATGAGCCTAATCAGCATGTCTTTGGACTGTGGGAGGAAACCAGAGTATGTGGTGGAAACTCATCAAGCACGGGGTGAACACCCAAACTCCATGCACACAGACCCGAGGCGGGACTAACCACTAAACCAACGTGCCGTTTCGATGAAGTTATGTCAGACCAAAACTGACTATGTAATCTTGGGATAACAATGAAGGACTGATCCTTACAAAATGATCGGCTTCAACACACTTCATCTACAGTAAAATACATTTCCGTAATGCTCCAGTCACCGTGGTGAGACTGCTTAATGTTTTGAGAAACTGGACTGGATGATGCAGTTTAGATGTTGTGTGAACACAACAGTAGAGTAATTTGGGAGCTATGACTCACTTCATGGTAATACTTCAGAAGAACAGAGAGGTACTGCTACAATAATAAGAGACACATGATGTGAGATACATGCACAGTATGTGGGAAGCTATTGCATCTGTCCAAATATCAGATCATAATATCTCTAATATCTCTGTCAGAAACTTAAGGGACCATGGATGTGGTCTGACATGGTGCGAATGGTCGATAAGCGACATGAATGCTACAAATGAAGGCAGTGTTTTAAGGTTCAGCGTTATCTCAATGGCAATGTCATTCTAAGGTTCAAAAGTAACGATGTCTTGACGTTGTCTCGGGCTGATTTAATAAAGCAAGTGTTTATAGAAATATCCTATCACCCAACAACACAGAATATTTCCCTTTATAATCCCTCCCTCCCTCTCTATCCGCTGTCTGTGAAAATGCAGCTGTCAGGTTTTGTGCTGCTGAGATGAAACCTGATGAGATTAAAATGCTGTTTACAGAGGCACTGTAGGCTGCTACCAGCATGGGGTGTAGCTTCCCTCACTTACACATGCTGTCCAGATGAATTACTGTCTGCAGCCCACACACACGCATGCACACACACGCACGCACACACACACTGCACTGGTTCACAGACTTTACGGTCCTTTTGGCACTCGTTAATGCCACAGTACTAATCAACAATTTAATTTTGATAAATGAAAAGAGATCATGTTTTTTAAATATTTATATGTTTTGTCTGATCCCATCTTTGATCTCTTCATCCGCCTCTTATCCCTCCATCTTCTATCCAGACATCTGTGATTCGGCGACATATCAGAAACTCTACTCGCCTGTCCCAAGGCCAATCAAATTTACATGAGTTTAACATGGTCATGATCTACAATTCCAGCATCGCTGCTCGTGTGGGCAAACAGACCAACCAGATTCGCAGGGCTGTTGCTAGGTAACAGAGCAGCTTTATGTAACCTCTAGCTAAAATTACTTCAGGATGGAGAGAAGCTGAAAAACAGGCCGCCACTTTAACTGAACAGAGAAATACTGTTATTCACCACAGAAACACTCTCTCTCTCTCTCTCTCTCTCTCTCCTCCTCTCTCATCTCTCTCACTGTCTTACTTCTGAGAAAAAGCCCACCATTTTTTGTACACACATTAAAAGCACAAGATGCTGTACGTATACACACACGGCCATATTAACAGTTGAATTATGCATGTGTGGTAAGAAGGTAATACTAAAATTGTGCATGCTCTATTTAGACATCTAACATAATTAAAGACGCTTGATGGCTGTCAGCAAATAAAATGAAATTATTGCAGAGAAAACAAACACCTGCAGGTGCTATGAGGAGGCTTAACCGCACACATGGAAGCTTGATGAACTTCACAGACAAACATGACGAAGCCTGGGAATATCATTGTATATGAAATATAAAACATATAATGTTTAATGAAGGAATGAAGAATTTTTTTTTATCCCTTTCTGTGGGTTTGCAACAGAGATCATTCCACCTGCAAGTTATTGGCACAGGATTTACTCTGTGCCCAAAGTGCTCAAACCCCCCGATCCTGCAAAGAGCAAGCCTAAGGCTTTACCGCCTGAGCCACCACTGCACCCTTATTGACTCTCCATGAACGTGGTCCAGATGATGGCCTTCAGATCAAAAGGTCCTGAGATCAAATACCAGCACCACCAAGGTGCCACTGTGGTGCTGTAGATCAGAAAGTTAAGGCTCTGGGCCACTGCAGCTCCACCAAGCCAAGCTACTACTGATGAGCCTTTGAGCAACTCCCTTAACTCTGTCCAGTCCAGGGCCACTGTATCATGACTGACCCTGTGCTCTGACCCAAGCAGGGATATATGAAGAAAGAATTTCACTGTGCAGTAATGTATACAGTATGTGACATATAAAGGTTAACATAACCCTTAACTGTTTAGCTGAATGAATGAGATGAATGCAAGTCACTCTGAGTTAAGAGCAATAAACCTTAATGTAAATGTCTATGGACAGAGATATCTCGTGAGAAGGGATCTCTTTCAGTACAGATCTCTTTTTAATTAATTTTATACAGCTAATGAAGTATTATAATAAAAGTCCCCAAAGAGGTGGAGAGTAATCCATACACATTCTTTTTTTCCCTTTTTAACGAGACTGCAAACTAGCTTAAACATAAGTAATTAAGTTATTTAAGTCAAACAAATGTAAACAAATAAACAAATAACTGGCTTCAGTTCTGGCTGTATTTCCGAACCATGAACCAATGTGGCATGCATTACAGTCCAGTAAGAAGTCAACAAGAAACAAAGCAAAACCATTTTTAACAACAGTGTATCATTTATAGGCAAAAAAAATTGAAGGTTAAGCATTAATGAGCGATGGTGGACACTATCCCATCATGTAGCTGGTCCTTAACGAATTTTAGCTGTGTTATAAACATTAAACAAATATCATTTAGACTGATGGCAGAACAGTGGCATAGTGTTTAGCACTGTGGCCTCGCACCTGCAGGGTCGATGGTTTGACTCCCACCTCAGGTCTATGTGCGTGGAGTGTGCATGGTCTCCCTGTGCTCGCTGGGTTTCCTCCCACATACAGAGTAGGCTAACTGGCATTGCCAAATTGCTGGTAATGTGATTGTGTGTGTACTCGTGTGCCCTGCAATGGATTGGCACCAGGACTTGTGCCTGAAATCTCCTGGGAAAGGTTCCAGCTTCCCGCGACCTTGTACAGGATAAGCAGTGTAGAAAATTAATGAATAAATGAATTTAGCGATTCAGACTTGTAGTTTCTAGCTGATGACTATACCAGACATCTCCAAAATAATAAAGAAATTTCAGTCTGCCATTATTGTTACTGTTATTATACTTAATAGACAGTAATATTAATGATAATCATTATTGGATTACTTGCTGTTAAGAACTCAGTTGATTAGAAACATATTAACTGCTGTTTGTTTTGTATAACATTTTTCCATGAGCTTACAGATATATTACGCTTGTTCAGGCAGCCCAGGCAGATTGCAATACTGGACATTGCATAGATAGCAGCATTGATTTTTTTTTAACAGTGACAGAAAGACAAGCAGCATTTTGGACAACCGCATTGATTTGTCTCACATAACTGAATTGTTGAAATTGCTGCTAAAATATAACTGAAACTGACAACAAAAAAAGTGTGTTAGTGTTAATTATTAATGATTAATCAATAATTGATTGTTAATGAGATCAAATATTGGTAAAGAAACAGCAAAATTTGCAACATTATTATAAAGACAACACAAACACACTACAATCCATGAAATAGAATTACTCTGGAACACTCACACACACATACGCACGCACACACACATATACACACACACACATACTTATACACATGTGCAACATGCTTACATATGCCTCATAGTCACAGGACTGGAATATGAGCTTCTCCGGATGGTGCTGCCAGTACTGTACAGGAGTGGATGATGTCGCCTCATTGGGAGGTCGTAATGTGATTGGTTCACACCATTCCCCTTGCTGAAAACAGAGAATCAGCAAACGGTTGGAGCAGGATTACAGCAGGTACACCAAGACAAGCGCGGATGATACGTTCTAGTGTTACTTTTGTCCTCAGATATATAGCTATGTCCTGTTCCTATTAATATCGTTGGTGTGAGTACACACAGAGACAAGTGTTAGAGCGTTCAGATTAAGTAATCACACTGAAACACACACACAGCCTTAACAAACAGGAGTGAGTGCATCCGCTGATAAGGTCTCTATCAGGACCATAAAGAGCGAAGGCATACAAAAGACAAGGACGTTCAGAAATACAATACAGAAGAAAAGGGGATGTGATAACCATTCTCAAAGAATAATAAAATAAGTAATGTTTTATAGATAAATCCCAGACTTGCAGAGACCTATTTTGATCCAAGAAGGATCCTACAGTGATCCTAACCTGAATTATTATGCACTCACCATACTGACTTGTGCCATCTGTCTTTCCAGTTTGGAGCGTGGAACATCCTCAAAGTAGTTGTCATTGCGTCTGCGTCTGGCGTCTGCCTGCATGATGAGGTGCTGCACGTCGAGTGAGCCGGCGTTGGGATAAGCCTGACTTAGAGATGGGGAGAGCTGAGGAGGAGTGTGATTCCCACTGGGCTCCTAAACAGAAACGTACACACCAGAGGTGGTGACGTTAGCATTAATATCAATAGCGGAAGCAAACATTAGTGTCACTATTTAAATAAATATCTGCGTGAATGCAAATAGCGGTTCACTAAAAGCTGTATTAAATCATCACCGTGTATGGGCAGATAAGTAATCTCTAGTGATTACTCAGTTACTCAGAAGGAGCCTACTTAAGGCTACATGTACTGAAGATGTTCACTTGCAAGTGCAAGTAATTTATTGAGCTAAGAAGAGATTTGATACACCACAAGCACCATACTGTACATGATGTACTGTATGAAGCAATGATACACTTCAGGAAGTAAATAAATGGTGAGTAAATATCGATAACATTTAATGGGCATTCAAGACCAATTATGAGAGTAAAAACTACCTTTATTTCTTTATGTAATCCCCCGCTACACTAATGCACTTATCCCCGGGTTTCACTAGTGCTTGGATACCGTAGAAAGTTTTCTTGTTATACCCGAGCCATAATGCCTGCCTCGTGTCTAAAATGCTGGCCTCCCAGGAACTCCTTGAATGTTCAGGGGAACGTCATTTAAAAGTTTGCAGACTTTAAATGTTTTCCTGCAGATGAGAGTCTCATCACTGTACTGTACTTGGCTTGAAGGTTTCTGTAGATGTCGTTTATGCCTTTAATCACAATATATTTAAAGTGCTGATTTGACTCGAATGTCCCTCATATATATAGATGAGACATTTCGCAGTTAAAACAACAAGGAGCCTTGTGTTCTCTTTAGGAAGCTGGAATGAGCCACATGATAGGATGGCAACATCGTGAATGTCAGCACAATAAAGGAGTGCATGGCTCTGGCACTGAATGTACAATGAGACGATCCAAAATGTGCAATTATGAGTGAAGGGGGATATTCGTCCTTGGTTCATTTGTAAAAGAAGTACAGTGTATAAAGGATTGCAAAGGCAAGTTCTGGATGCACTTTCCACTGTATATGTAATTAATGTCAAAGTGAGGAAAAGGTCTGCACTTTTTTTCCCCACAGATGAGAGAATTAGGGAAATGTGTTCCTAAAGACAGAACTACAGGCCTAATACTAGAGAAAGAGTGAAAGAGTAAGAGTGTGTGTGAGAGAGAGAGTGTGAGAGAGAGAGAAAGTGAGAGAGAGAGAGAGGTGCATATATACAGTACTTGATTTCTACATTTCCTTATGTCATTATGAACAAAACAGTTTTTTTATCTTTCAGTCATTAGATGTACAGTATTGTGTCTCCATCATACTGACCCTGAGGGAAATCGCTCGTGGGGGTTTCTGCGGAGTGTCTTCGTGTAGTCTGTCCCCAAGCGATGCCAGAATTCTTTTTCTATGACCTATAAAGCCGATCTTAAGAACCTAAGGAAAGAAAATCAGAAGCAACAAGTGAGAAGAAAAACGAGGCGAACACAAGTGAAAAAGAATAACTGTTTGAATGATTCTTCAACACTGATCTACTGAGATTTTATCCTGGACCATTTCTGCTGGTGTTACTCTATATTTAATTTTTGTACTATTTAGTCTAAATTACTCTCACCTTATATCACTGTTAAATGATCATCACCAAGAAGCTTGATTTTAATGCCTCCTGAAAAGTCTGAATGGATGACTGGAGCAAATAGTCTGTTGTCACTGGCTGAACACAGAGTCCCCTTGGTAATGCAGTAATGTAATAACTTGTCATTAAACCTCACACCTGTCATGTAGCACTGACATATACACCTAAGCTGTGATATATCAATCCGTACCATTTTCCGTAGCCATAGTCATTTTCAACAAAATACACATCCATTAGCACGTCCAAATCAGCCAGTCAAATCCTGCACTAATTCTGGAATTAAGCCAGACTGATTAGTGCTTTACAGACTTACAGTATGTGAGGTGTATTTACTATAAACATTAAAATGAGTATACATGCATAGACATACAGTAGCCATCAGTTAAGAAAATTTAAATGATGGAAAATAAGTCAACAAGACTAAACCAATCTCTACATACTCACTCTGAAGTGGTGAATATTTATAGGGAGAATGTCAGGATGGCTCACAGTTGAACTACTTTGGCATTAACTGGCCACATGTACTGTATACACTCTTTAGTCCACATAGACATACACCACCGTGTCAAAAAAAAGTCACTGTTTCAGGAGGGTCAAATTATAATCCTGCATCGATCAAAGAAAACAACTAAGAAGATTTGCAGTGATCAGAATTAAGAGCTGTCCAACACATTATATATGTACAATCTTATAATTGGTGAAGATTTTGCTTGGTGAAGTAGCATCATAAAAAAAAAAAATTAACAGTAGACATCACAGCTAAGTTGAATAGTAAAAGTAAAAGCATTCGCAATTACTGTACAATGAGACAAAAATCCACAAAATTGGGATTAAACAGCTGCATGGCCACAAGAAAACCACTTCTGTAATTAATCAGAAGGAAAATAGATCTAGCTCCAACATGCTACATTAAAATCACAAAATCTTACAACACGTGACTTTTTTAAATATGGTTCTTTTGTCTGGTAAAAAAAAACAACGGTTCTTCATTTTTGGATAGGGTTTGAAACTGAGTGAGAGTAAGTGAGCGCATTATTAAGACATATGATTAGAAGGATATTATCTCAGCTCTCTCTCTCTCTCTCTCTCTCATCAGGAGCATCTCATTGTGTTATGATAAATGAAAAAGAGAAACACTGCTGAACCTTAACTGCTATAAAACATTTTCAAAAAAATGTAGTTACATTTTTTTTATTAAGGCACTCTCGTTGGTTGATCATATACTTCCATGCCAGTGCACTTTATTAGAGTAAACCGAGTCATTTGTTCTCGATAAATATTCACTCCTTAATAAAAAAAATATATAAAACAGAAAACACAGAAAGTGCAGGGGCATGGGTAGCTCAGTGGTTAAGGTGTTGGTCTACTGATCAGAAGGTCCTGAGTTCAGACCCTACCATCACCAAGTTGCCACTGTTGGGCCCTTGAGCAAGGCACCTGACCCTCAACTGCTCAGATGAATAATGAGATAAAAATAGGTTGCTGACACTAAATATACTACGAAATCAATACACCAGCGGCTAATGAATTAATCAGTGTGACCTCAGAGAGAACTACAATAATCCTACATGTATTAGCCTATACACATTATTTCATGAACCCAGTATCATATTTAACGTGTGAGTGTACTGGTAATGTTAAGAATATACTAGATTTTATGCTACATGTGCATCACATTCATTTAAAAACCTGATCTGCTTCACCAGTCTTTATTTTTAATTCCTTGATTTTGTAGGGCTTAAAGGCAAATGACTGTCTCGATCACTAGCCTTTAAATGACTGTAGACTGAAGACAAGGTGTGTAGGCTTTCTGCAAAGTAATTGCAGGGGTTTTAGATTTGAGATGATAATTTAATCTCAGTAGATGTGAAAGCATGAAGCAGAGCAGATCTGATTAGAGAATGAACTACAACGAACAGTGAGAGGTTCTTCAACTCCTTAGATACAAAAACTGACACAGCAGATCATGAAAGGAAAAACCGATGAATTGTAGATACAACGTTTGTGTTTAATACTAATCTTTAATAAAATCTTACACTATCATCCAAATCAATATTACAGTGACTTACATGCACATTTCTAAACAATGGAGTATAAAATTGAGGCTTGAGTAACATCTATATTGAGTAACAATATAGAATACATTTGGTAAAGGAAGTTTTTGAGGGATATTTAGGGTTCATCTCGATCATAGCAATAGACAAAAAGCTCTCAGCTAACCGTGGCCTGGCTGATCTCACACACTGCCTGGTGGGACAAATATGAAAGCAGCTTTGTTTGCGCTTGCTGCACCATTGGAGTGCCAGACCTTTAATGACCTAGCAAACATGAACTCCCTCACTCGTGCTTCTCTTTATCTCCCTTCAGCATGCTTTTCCTTCATGGAACGCCACAATATCCCACTGTTACTTCTTATTTCAATTACTTTTTTCCCAGCACATACCCAATCCTTCAGTCTGGGTTCAAAGAAACATGAGCAGTCTGATTGGCTTCAAACTCAGGGGCTTAAACCGCATTCAACAAGTTTGTACTGTATCATTTGTGCCCACTGACTCATAAAATATGCGGGGACTTTTGATTGAATAACAGAACACTGAGAATAGCAGAACACAGTAATGAAAGTAAAACTACTTCTGGTCTTGTGTTTCACTATCAGACTATAAGACTGCCTGTTTTTTATGAAACGCTGGCCTCCCAGGAACTCCCAGAAACTCTTTTTATGACCCAAACATGAAAATGGCTTGGAGAGAGGTCAGGACTGAACAGGGGCTCAGCTGAGCTCCTGTAATGTGCAAGTGGTGTTCGTGAATGATTGTGTGTACCGTTCCCACAGACATCTCCCACACTGTCTCTTTCAGAAGTCCCTGACATAAATTTTTAAAGATCAGGCTATCCATTCTCTGAATATTCACAGGAACAACTGCAGTGGGCTTCAACCCACCTCCAAAAAGGTTCATCGATCACGGATGTACGGCATTCTTTAAAAACCTTTGCATCATTCAAATGTTTTACTGCAGCTAAGTGTACAGTTAATGTCTACTGCAATTATGCCTTCATTTATAAAAGATTTTATCTTGGTCCTGGATTGACTTCATAGACAATGCTACTGTCAATCTCTGCTAACTCCCTGACCTCTAACACAGAAAGTGATCGTCAACTTGGAATTTCTTCTTGGGACTTGGTACAGTCTCGTCAACCCTGACTTCAATAAGTGGCAATAAATCAACATGCTACTGGGCTGCTCTCCCAGCATCACGACCTTTTTAAGTGCACAAGCATTCGCTTTAGATCAATCTTTTTTTCATTAGATCCATTATATTTATGAAGGAAATGTACAACACTCATTAAAGTCCATGTAAATGGATGCATGGATCTAATTCTGGGACGGACATTTTTTCCCGCTCTCACCCTCAGCTCTCAAATGGATGGATCCATCGCTGTTCAAACCTTGCTGTGTGCACAATCAGGACTTGGCTCCATCCCTAAACCCATTTATAATGGTAATAATTCAGCGACTGCGTTTAGAACCAGTGCATCCTGACCAAGTGAACGAAACCAGAGAGGAAGTAGAGTCAGGCAGTTACCTAGCAACTATACAGACAGATCTGTTGCTATGTGTAAAATTTACACAGACCTGCAAAGCAAAGTTAAGCTGTATAATGTAGACGAGAGCTACATTTAGGGCAAAGAGAGAAGCACTGGCTTCTTCCAGAGCCACCAAGATTCAGGACATGAGGAAGTAGAAGCTGTATGTAGTCTGTAAGAGACTGAAATAAGATTTGTGCAGATTGTGTGTTGGCTGGATTAATCATGGCTTCACAGATGGAGAAACAGGTTTGAAAGTTTCTATTTTTAATTCTGTGTGAACCAAATCAGGAAAAAAAAAAGAAAAATGCTCAGAAACTTGTGTTCACTTGGAATTTGAGGACTAGTATCTATTCATTTTTATTCGCCCTACAGCAATGGGTGTGTTCCACCTACAGAAACCAGGTGTGCTCCCTGCCAGACACGGTGGAGGAGGATTATTTGGGAAGGAATTCTAACCTTCTTGCTTTATTAGATTTTTTTAAATCAGTGTTTCTAGATATCTTAGAAGAACATTTGGAACAAATACTAAAACTAGTTTTCATTTGATTTTTTAGTTTACAGATTCAATTGTCTCTAGTAGAAATTGTACGTTGTGTGCCAACACTTTATTAACAGGGAAAAAATACAGACAACCTCAGTAAGATGATTCTATCACCCTACTCCCTTTTACACCCACCATACCAGAACAACTTAAACGTTTAAAAACATGACCTGATTGTAGCCTAAACTACTGTATAAAATCCTTATAGCCTTACTGAGTGAATCTGAAGATTTAGTTTGAACATGGTGCCTATAAAACACATTCCTAAGCTTTGCTGAAAAATGAATAAAGCAGTGCTGAAGAATTTGTGGGAGGTTTATATCAAAAATAGGGCTGTCAGAAAAAAAACATTAATTTTGATTAATTACAGCAAAAACAACCCATAAAAATGATCAATCACGTTTTGTGGGGTAATTTGAGGCATGACTGAATGCATGATTGAAATCGTTGAAAGATGCTGCTAGGCTCCGTGAATGGAACATTCAGACACCCAGATGGAACTGTTATTAAGAGCACAGAGTAAGGTATTTTTCTACCATAGAAGTGCTTCAAGACAAAGCATGTAGCAACAAATACGTAGGTCTAAACTTAGCACAGCCCCTGATGTTAGTGCTAGCAGCCAGCCTCAGATGCAAACTCTACCTGTGTCTACCTGTGACAGACTAACTAAATCCCTCGAAAAATGAATTGCAGTACACTGCAGACCACTTTCTGTTTTATAGGTCTGGAGGTTTTGAAGATAGCATTGTCTGACACAACTTACACGCTGCCATCCAGAAGCACAACCGTGTCCAAAATCCAACAGCTTTACAGCACCGAGAACAGAAGGAGATGATGTGGCATGAGCTGAATATATTGCGCTGACTGGGGATCACCAGACTTCAGGTGGCAATCACAACTACCTCTGTGTTACTTTCACAGCCAAAATTGCTGAAATTTAGATGAATTAGATAATTTTTTAATCGCTTGACAGCCATAACATAATTAATAATTGTTTAACGTTCTCCTCAACTTCTCAGAGCGTATTTTTAGTCATTGCATTAAAAATGTGTTGAACTTAACCTGATTGAGCCATCTCTACCAATTGGTTGAGGTACGCTATGCTAAGCAAATCCATTAGATGTTGCTGCATCCTTAAACACTGTGCTTTTTCACTTGCTTTGTAATATTCCATGAAAAATAAAGTGGATCAAATGGCCAAAAACATTTTTTGTCCAGACAAAAATGTACCTCATTTTAGAATTTGTAAATATATTTATACTTTTACATTTCAACTCTACCATTTGTGAGTGTTTTTGTCTTAATGAGG
>JAOTRS010000011.1:321074-333063 GCA_028565755.1 Dinotopterus cunningtoni | reverse complement strand
GGCATTGCTTTACAGTGTAGAAAGAAATAAAAATCAGGAAAGACCATGGAATTAGAAGTTGTGTCCAAACTTTTGACTGGTAGTGTATATACATATTTACACTCTCAGAAACTCTGAGGTTTTATACTAGAGAGGAACTAAAGATAATATCAGTTATATACAATATTAGTTTATAACCACTTTACTGTTTGTAGGAATGTTAAATACAATGTTTTGTAATTACAATTCCTTTTGAAAAGGCAAGTTGAAAGAAGGTCTGTGCTAATCAAAATTCTGCTTTCTTTCCAGTGTGCTATAAATTGCATAATTTTCTGATTCAGTCAGCACTGCAGTTATGGGTTTTATCCACAAAGGCAGGCAGGATCATCTTAACACTCACAATGTGTTAGATTCTTAAGAAATAGCAAGCACATCCAGAGCAGCATGTTGTTCTGGCTTTTGGAGAAAATTTGGCAAACTCGCTTGAACATGATTAAAGTTAGGAAGCCAGATATTTTGAATGGGAAGCGGGGAATATGAGGATGCAGTGTGTAATGTGGATGGAGAATCATCTTTAGATCATAGAGTTCACGTCAGATTTGGAGTTTCTCTAGACAAATGACGTGTTCTGTCTAAAATCTGAAATGTTCAAAGGATATTTATGTACTACGAGACTAAATAATTACACATACATAGTCTAGAGTCACATGAAACAAAATAGCAGACCAAATAAAACAGACCAAATAAAACACAAGTGCACAGACTAAACAAGCATCATAAAAACACTCATTAAATAAGTGAAACACAGACAGTGACAGGGTATGAAAATGACTTTACACTTGGCACTCACCATGAACTGCACATTGTCGAAGCCGTTCGCCAGCAAGTGGTTCTCGTACTGGACGAGGCCGATGTTGTCGAGCCACTGACCCACGGACTGCACAGGGCAGCGCGGCCCTATGAGTGGGTGCAGAGGGAGTCGTTTGAGCAGTGAGTAGCCATCCACGCGGTAGCAACGGCAGTCCGGCTGCGACAGCTGGCACTGCCACATCATGTTCCGCGCAAAGTGGCTGTCAAATGATCCCGCCATGCTCCCGAAAACAAGTGGTAAGAGAGAGAAAGAAAGGGGGTGGATAATAGAGGGAGTATGGAGATAAATACCAGGAAGAGAAAGAGATAGAGATGCAAAGAAAATGCAGCAGTGAGTCGAAATAATACCAAAAAAGAAAACAGGAGTGATGGAGAAGAAACAGGATAAACAGGGAGGTACAGAAACAAAAATAGGGAGAAATGAGAGAAAAGATATGAAGAGTGGAAAAAAAATAAATGTAGGGGAAAAGCAGAAAGGGGTAAAGAAACTAAGACAGTGATGGAGAGAATAGAAAGATGGGGTTGGAAAAAAGAGGAGACTGTGGTGGGAGAAAAGAGAAAAAAGGGAGAAGGAAGAAAACAAGGAAAGGAAAGACAGAGGGATGGAAGGGCAGAGGGAAAGGAAGAGAAGAGATGTCCTCTGTGAAGAAGTGAGGGTCAGGGTCCAGAGATAAAAAGAGGCATGCTGAAGGATGGAAATCCCATCCACGCGGAGAGCACTGCGGCGCTCTGAGCTCTGCTTCTGTTCAGCTGTTGCTCCTTCTCACTGTGTGTGTGTGTGTGTGTGTGTGTGAGAGAGAGAGAGAGAGCGAAAGAGAGAGAGAGCGAAAGAGAGAGAGAGAGCGCAGCTTGCCTGGTAGAATGCTCTTTATCAACTACACCCACACTCATCTGTATGCTTCTGCAGCCTGCTCCTCTATGCTCCCCCGCTCTATCGCTCTCCGTCTCTCCCCTCTTTCGCTCTCTTTTTCTCTCCCTCCCTTCCGCTTCTCTCTAAGCTTGCTCTGTGCTTCTTAGTAGCTGTACCTCACATTGCTGATAATAGCCATCAGATCAGCCACGGCCTCTTTGTCTCCCTGAAAAGCTGCTGCGACTTCCTCCCACACACTGTCTCTCTTTTTCTCACACACACACACACACACACACAAGTACACCCACCAACCCCTTTACACATACTGTATACATATACACACACACTCACACACATGGGGAGGTGTTGGTAAGTGTATAGTATAATGCCAGCACTGATAGCCATTTTTAGGAGTGAAAAGTGTAAGATGAGGATGAGGTGAAGAGAAGATGAGGGCAAAGAGAAGAGCAGAGAAAAGAAGAAAAAAGAAGAGAAGCAGATAAGGTAGAGAAGAGAAGAGAAAAGAAGAGAAGAGAATAGTAAAGGAAGAGAAGAGAAGTGGATAAAAGAAGAGATAAGAGGATAAATAAAGAGAATAGAAGAGAAGAGAAAAAGGAAGATAAAAGGATAAGAGAAGAGAACATAAAGAGAAGAGAAGAGAAGAGAGTGTGAGATGTTCCTGACTCAAGGCTGTCCTGAGATAAACTTCTCTCCTAACAGCCCATAAACTTCCTGTCTCTATCTCGGCATCCGCACTGTGTCTGTGGCAGTGAAGAGGAGCTCGCAGTAACCATAGTTACATCGCAAAAAAACCCTCCCTACTGTGGCAGAGCTGAAGAGAAAGCTACATCCACAACACTGCAGAGACACACACCATCACAACCACTACACAGAGACACATTGTGTCTAATATCATGCTCACACCCACCCATACACACACACACACACACACACACACACACACACCTGTGTGGTCTTCATCATTCTCCTCGAGTTCGGTCCCGATCCCAGCACCAATGGAACTCATGATCTTATCAATCTACAGGGAGAGAAAGAGTAGGCTGTCTTTACATAACACAACAGGTTTATTTTGTGCTGTGCACTATATTCATCTCTCCTTCCTAGCACAATCCTACCCTGACTTCTCTCATTCTTTTAATCCCAGTATCCCGCCTCTAATCCACCCTCCTCCCGCTCCAATCTCCATAATTAAAGGTGAGAAAGACGGACTGAAGAAAAGACTTCCCTTTTCTCCCTGGACCAGACAGGAGGAATATGTAATTATCACCCAAAAGATGCATGAGGAAAGGGACGTTTCAGCAAAAATGTACAGTACAGTAATTCCCCCATTGCACTGTGTTTGAATACATGGAGCCCTGACTCTTGTTGATGAGCTTGTCCTTATTAGAGAGTAATTCATTTGTGCAGATTGGTACTACACCATGCACACATACACACACATTCACACAATCCTTGACACCTAGGAGTAATTTAGCACAACCAGTTTACCACCCAGCATGTTTTAGGAGGAAACCAAAGCACCCTTGCAGACACACAGAGAGCAGACAGTAATCCCAAACCCTGGAGCTGTGAATTTACTAAGTGTAGCCCCTCTGCTCCAACAACATCTTTTCCCATCAATAAAAAGCCCACTGATGGTCAGATATTATTTGTGTGATGAATGTTTCGCAGCGCACCTGTTACACTGACGTGGTGGTATGTGTGTAGAGCTGGCAAAAATGCATCAGTCACAGACACCCATCAGTGCCAATACTGAATAAAGCAACAGTCCACCAAATAACAACCCACCACAATCCTGATCAAGTGCTAGGATTTGATCATACCTGATCTGATCTTCCACTAGCCTGCATTGAATGAACACAAAAAGAATAAAAAGATTGCAGTGCCATACTGCAAGCAAGTCAGAGTGGCTCAAGTGGTTAAAAGTTACAAGGTCATGTGTTTAAAATCGCAGTACTGCCAAACTGCTACTCTTTGTGCCTGTGACCAGACAAAGTTAATTTCTGTAATGATTTGTTAGTGCATTTTGTCTTTTCATCTATATAAATAAAAGAAAGGTGTTGTCTGTACGTTGGTCAGAATTCACTCTTTCAATGATTTACGTATCATACATTGGAGGATCAGAAACCAGAATTTTTTTTATCTGTATTGAATTTAATGAAACTTGGCAGAACTTTGGTATCTGCCTGAAGTTAAACCTTCGCCATAAGTGAAATCAAAATGTTGAATGAAAATGGTGTTATGAACATTCAACACTTTAAAATAAGCTATGAATAAGCTACTTGCTCCATGTAAACAAACACCTGCACTTTATTATTAATTATAAAAGCTAAAGCGAACATTTTTACTGGGATTACTTAATATTTCCACTGCTGAAATAAAAGCGCTGAAGTGGTATAAGTGACTTTTAACCTGCTGGAGTCATTTTAAAACAAAACTTAATCTTTTTCCGATCCACTTTTTTGATTTCTCATCTGTGATTCACTCTCGGATTTCCGAACAGGGAGTGTACTTTGCTGATGAGGAAAGAAGTAAAACTTAGCGTAAACAAGGAGTAAGATACTCAACCTTACTCATTTTTATCTCTTTGTATTAATAAGAGAGTTCTGCCGTACAGAAAGACAGGCAGGCATGTACGTGGGCTTCAACCTGAAATAATAATATCACTGATTACATTAAAGCTGATCAGCTGTAATTTAATGATCAGATTTTTTAGCTTTAACCTTATAAACATTTCTAGAAAGTCTTTTCCCATCAACGACAGATACTTCAGCTAGTTGTACTGTATATATTTTTCATTTGTGACCTTTTTCGAATTTCAAAAAACCAATACTATTGTACTACTCTAAGTAGACAGCATGGTGGTTCAGTGATAAGCACTATCACTTCACTCCTCCCGAGTTGGTGGTTTAAATCTCTCTGTGTGTATGGAGTTTGCCTGTTCACCCCAAGCTTTGTCAGTTTCCTTCTACATCTTACTGTGCCGGCGTCCCATCCAGGGTAGCCCTGTGCCCTAAGTTCCCTAGCATAGGCTAAAGCCTAATCCCCCCAATGACAGAATAAATGGTATAAAAAAATGAATGGAGGCATAGAACCGCTCAAGGTTTTGTTATTAAAATAGAAATGGGTTTGGTATTGAAAAGAAAAAGGGGCAAAAAGAGTAAGCACTTCCAAATGACCAGTGACCATCATTTTTATATTCCAACTTCAGACATAAAATGGATGACTTCTTCAATTAATACAAGATATGTGATCAATTATATATTTTTTCTGTTAATATTATTCAGAGAGTATTCTTACTCACACCTCAGTGATTCATTTCAGGATGAAGGATATTTTTGGATGTTAGCCAGGGCATATCAGGCCATTAATATGTACTGTATCACTGTATTGATTTTCCTGCTTGTTCTAGATAAACATGCAGAGGACTCACAACACAGACTTAAAAAAATGTTGTCTAAACATGTTTTCAATACCAAATTATGGCGCAGTGTTCAATTAATTTAATCACACCGTATTTGATTTTCTTCATATTATTTAATAATGTCATTAAAATTAATTTCGTATTTTTTTTAGCGATTGGAGAATGACTCTGCCTACTGAAATGCTTCAGTTAAAAGATTGTAAAATGTGAAGTTAATTGACTATTATTTTCGGTCCAGAAAGATTCATGAGGTTGGGTGGTGAAGTGAATCCACATGCATACATTTATATGGAGGAAAACCTTCCAAGCCTTGACCAAATATATTTATAATTTAGCCATGCCAGGCACTGAACATTCAGGTCAAATAATAGAAATGTTTGAAACTGTGATTATAATGATAATTGTAGTTGTAATTAAATGATAAATAACATATTACCTCCTCCCATTCAGCTGTGAAGGAGGGGGTGCGCTCCAGTCTGGTGGGGCTGTTTTGACCTCGAGAGTTCCGTTTTTCCTCCTCGATGGGTGACGCCACCACCAGGTTGGAGTCAGACTTGGAAAGGCTTCTGGAAAGCTGCAGGTCGGGCACGTTCTTCGACATTCCGGACCGCATCCTTCCAAGCGTGCACGCTCTCTCCTCGTAGCCCCCTGCACTGTTATTCCCACCTTCTCCACTCCTGTCTGCTCCGTTCTTTCCCAGCACAGATGGGCTCTGGTTGACCTTGGTGTGGAAGATGGTACGGTACACAACCTGAGGTTTAGGTTCTTTTTGGAGCTTTGAAGAAGGTAATGGGATGGTGTGATTAGGTGGGAGCAGCAGGTTGCTGTGCCTTTGTGGAGGAGGATCCTTGCGTACTTTGCTGTAGAGCTGGTAGGGATTATCTGGGAACTCGCAAGCTGGCGATGAACCATGCAGCAAGCCGGCGAACTGCTCGGGAACACGGCTCTCCCTCCGATCGTCTTTTAGCGCCGTCTCCTTCTGCTCCACCGCCTCATCTAAGACAGAATAAGTTAAAAGATTTTTGCTATTAAGATTTCTATCCTAATGTGTGCATCAATGAGCACTACTTTAAAGGAACTATGTCAGGGAAGGCAGGAAAAAAAATGAAAGCTGGAGGCCGAAGTGTGAGTCTGAGTACGCGAGTGTGTGTGTATATGTCTTACGGTTCCCTGGGGAAAAAGAACTTTTGGTGGGATATTTACTAAAAAGCAGCCATACCCATGTGTATTTACAAATGTTTAAGTATTGCATAATCACATACGCAGCGTGTCAGCAAACCGTAGCTTTAGTGGCTTAATAAGTCTGTTCAGTCGTATAAAATATGATAAAGATATTTCAACATTCATTATAGGGTTTATTTATTATTATTTATAAATTATAGTTCTAGTACCTGTTAGTGTCTGTAGAGTTTCACTTTACTCCCAAGTGACTCACACAACCGCTTATTAATCAGCATAATACATATCAAATTAATCACGCTTACAGCTTGCCAGTGACACCTCGCAAAGATTTAATCCTCACATGCCAAAGCAGAAGAAGCAGAAGAATTCAAGTTTAATATTGAAAAGTATCTGAAGACCACGTTTACACACCATCTTCCTGTTTGTATTTTATTTCATTACACACAATGGCTAAGCTTAACGATATTTTATCTTAAAATAGACTTTAGAAAGAAAACTATTAGATTTACAGTTTATAGTCACAAAGAAAAATATGCCTTAAGGTTCAGGTTCTTAAATAATCTCTTCAGGGCCTAAATAACAATAGTGTGGTCGTCACCAAGGTCTACAAACAAGCACACAGCCTCAGATGACAACAAACTCTACATCAATATGGAAGAAATTATTTAATTAAACATAAAGTAACCTCCAGAATCAAGATGAGAAAAAGTAAGTATTTACTATTTACTACCTTTCTACTTCCAAAATTATGCACAACACAAGATTATTTAAATCATCAAGAAGTATAAATAACCTTATAATAAATAACGTATAAAAGTTTGGTGCTCTGGGACATTCAGGTGTGATTCTACATCACGCTAAGGAGAAAAGACATCAGCTACTGTATGAGCTTAGAGGAGCAACTGTCAGAGAAGCAACTTCCCATAGTGTTGCTACTCATCACTATGGTAAGGGTTATAAGTCCCTCTCCAAATGATTTAAAATTTACAATTCTACAGTGAGAAGGATCGTTTACAATTCAAACTGGGGACCATCTGATCAGCAGTCTAGCACTTACCCACCAAGCTACAGGTACACCTACGCTTCTTTGATGGAAGAGTAGTTTGGAAAAAGCATCCTCTCTCCTGAAAACCTTTCTCTAAAATGATGTGAGAGATTAATAAACTACCACAAACAATGGTTTTTTTTTTTCAAATTTACTGTTAAGCTAGTTTTACATGTTACTGTTTTAGAAGGTATGCCGGGAAAAAAAAAAAAAAATCACCACCTGGATTTAACTAAGCAAATAATTAAGAGCCTTCCATTGGATAATTACTGCAGTGATTAATATGATTCAGCTGGCAGCAAGTTATTAAACTCTAACTGATGCAGTGAGGAGCTTCTCATTTTTTAAACAACCATGGCAAAGAAGTTACTCTGTTTCAGAACGGTCTAATTATTGGCCTGTGTCAGGCAAAGAAAACAACTAATGAGATTGCTGAAACTACTCAAATTGGATTAAGAACTGTAAAATGCATTATAGTGGTGAACGATCATCTTCAAAGTAAATTGTGTTCAGAATAACATCCAGACTGAGTGTAATGGACTTTAAGGCTTAGTGAAAAAAACAAAAGAAAAAAAATAAAAACGTAAAAACGTAGAACTTACACCTATGTTTAATCATGAAAGTAAGAATAGTTATAGTTAATGTAGTAAATTTCCACACTCTCAACTACAACAACTCAAGAAATTGCTGTTAGCTTTTAGAAAACCACTTATCAGTGAGGCTAACTGTGGAAAAAAGGCTTTAGGAAGCATAAAGACTGGACTGTGGAGCACTGAAAAAAAGTCTGTGGTCTGGTGAGTCCAGATTGACCCTGTTCCAGAATTATGGGGGCATCAAGGTAATAATAGAGGTGGATGACGTGATGCACCCATCATCCCTAGTGCTTACCAAACAAGCCTGTGGGGCGTTATGATCCGGGGTTGCTTCTATCAATCAGGTTTAGGTTCAGCAACATTATACGTACAAAAATGAGGTCAGCTGACTCTCTGAATATACTAAATCACCCGGTTTTTCCATCATTGGATTTTTTCTTCCCTGATGGCACGGGCATATAAGAGTGATTCAGATAGCATGAGACATCATTTTCACACATGGATTGTCCACCACCGAGTCCAGACCTATAGTACTACTACAACTACTATACGATCAAGCTTTGATATTAAAGACTAAAATTACAGCACAGGAAAAAGGAGAGTGGAGGGAGATAAGAGATGATATCAAAAGATAAAACCAACTTTACTACTCAGGGTCCACCTGCCAGGAGAGATTTTGGGTTTTAAAAACATTTACATTTTTCTGATACTTACAATACTACTTAAGAATAGAAAGAGATTTATCTGCTTAAGAAATCTTATATGACAAATTTTCATCTGCTATCATATGACTGTTGATCATTTTTGGGATGAGCTGGAGAAGACTTTACACAGCAGTCCGACTCTCCAATAATCAATACAAGATCTTGGTGAAAAATTTATGCAACTGTGGAATAAATAAATGTTGTGACATTGCATAAGCTTATTGAAACCATGCCATAGCCGTAATAAAGGCAAAAGGCAGTCCAATGAAATATTAGTGTGTTTTGGCCAGGCAGTGTATAATGAAACAGGCATATATTTTGGGTTTAAAGTTTTCAGATCTTTCTGCTGATGTCTTTCACCAGCAACACCTACAACAATTCAGTTTATTCCAATAGTTAATTAAGCATTCTGGGTTGCTTACAAGATTGCTTTAAGCATTTAAGTGGAAACAGTGAATTCAAGGCTTTTCTATCCAAGTCCTGTTCATCCTGTTCGTCCTGAGAGCATTATGTGATGGACATGTAAGAGAGGAGAAGACCATCTACATGTGCATTAATCATTAAGGCCATGGGTTTTGTGTGCTGCCATGTGCTTTGTGTATTGCAGTTAAATCTTCTTGTTGTAGACAGACAGACTGTCTTGTTGGAGCAGACAGAAGATGAAACATGAACACTTCTTTCCAGCAGTAGTGCTACTATACGATCAAGCTTTGATATTAAAGACTAAAATTACAGCACAGGAAAAAGGAGAGTAGGGTGGAGGGAGATAAGAGATGATATCAAAAGATGAAACCACCTTTACCACTCACAGTCTACCTGCCAGGAGAGATTTTGTTCTGGGGTTTTAAAACATTTGAATTTATATGACACTTATATGTCACTGTATATGACAGTAGTGCTTAAGAATAAAAAATTATTTATCTGCTTAAGAAATCTTTTATGACAAATTTGCATATGCTTATGTAATTTTGTTTTCTTGACCATTTGCCACTCCGTGAATTTCATTTGACTCAATAATGCGCTCCTGATTTAAGCATCATTATCTCAAATGAAGTTAATGAATAAAAACAAACTTCTTTCAGCTCATATTAGTAAAGATCTTGTTGGACAAAGCTGTATTAGTTTATTAATGTTACTAATAAACAATAGTTATATTAGGTAATAGTGCTTTAGTTCTATATTTAAGCTTTTAAATTTGCAAAAAATAAAAAAAAAATAAAAAAATAACTCTTTCAGTGCAAATGTGGGAAATTAGAAACGATCAGAAGTTACTTTTGTATATTCTTCACAGCGTGAAGGTTTCCTTTGAGATGAAATCTGTTGTTGTGGTGGTGGTGGTATTGGTCCAGGGCCAACCAAGATGAGCTGTCACTGTACTACGAGCAGACAACAGAGTAATCATGCAACATTAAAAGTAATTACAATCACAGACAGAAGATAAAATAAATTCCCATACTGCATCAATCCATCACACTCTCACTCACTCATCGTCTATCCTGTACAGGGTCGCAGGGGGCTTTGGGTACATGCTGGACGAGGTGCCAATCCATAGCAGGGCACACACTCACACACTACAGGCAATTTGGGAACATCAGTTAGCCTAACCTGCATGTCTTTGGACTGTGGGAGGAAACCGGAGCTTCTAGAGTAAACACTAAGCACGGGGAGAACATGCGAACTCCAAGCACAAAGACCCGGAGGCAGGAATCGAACCCTAGACCCTGGAGGTGCAAGGTTACCTACTGACCCAGAATCAGCTGAAAAACTTTAGAAATTATTATATAAAATAATAATATGGGTAGAGAAGAAGATTTAGTTTAACCTAAAAAATTGTAAATAACCGAATGTGTTGATACCTGAAGGAGCAGTAACTGTCTGCGTGTGTGTGTGTGTGTGTGTGTGTGTGTGTGTGTGTGTGTGCGCGTGTGCGTAAATGAATAATGCAACTCCATTTTAATTAGCTAGAATAAACAGGAACTCCAACTGATCAGCTGCTGAAGGAGGGATTATACAGCCCTTGTGTTTGTTAGTCTAAGCATTTGTGTGTGATGTGAAGTGTAAAGCAAGATGTGTGAAACATGATGTGACCTTGAAGAAACAGAAATATTATAGTAATGTATCATCATTCTAAATGTTGTATCCTATCCAGGAAACACTGGAAGACACCCTTCTCAGGGGGTAGACACCCTGCTGACACTCATTCACACTTAGGGGCAGTCTGGTACAGCCAATTCACCTACTTGCAGGTTTGTGTGAAGTAGGAGAAAACCAGTGAGGCCACATGAATGAAACTTCTTTTAGACACAGTAACACCAGCACATAATCAAAACTGGGGACTGTAATAATTGGCTTTTTGAATAGATCAAAATTAGCATAGTATAGATAAATTGATATATAGAGTAGAGCACTTTACTTGTTCCAGAAGAAGAAATTATGTTGTCCAGAGAGGAGCCCAAGTCTGAACCACCCATCTCGATCACTGTGTTGAGGGATATTTTTGTAGCTCCATGTCTGATGCTACTACATCATCCTATCCTGCTGCTGCAAAAGAGACTTGCTATCACAGACTAATAGAAAGTCTCTAGCATCCTGCTTGAGACATTAAATATTTCCTCAAAATTTTGAGTCGTTTTCTTTACACAGCCTCTGAGTTTACATTTTAGTCCAGCAGTCAAGAAGGACATTAAGGTACTGTATCTGTAGGGGTCAACCAGCTCAATGTCCTGACCCATGATGGTAATTGGGCTGGTTATGGTCCTCTTCCTACTCTAGTCCACCACCATGTCCTCGGTCTTGGCCGCACTGAGAAACAGATGGTTCTCCCTGCATCACGGTCCCTGTACTCCACTTTCTGTCCATTCCTCATACACCTGACCATTACAGGGACATGAGAAAATTTCTGCAGCTGGCAGAGATCTGGCCTGTACTAAAGGTTTGTGGTCTGAAGGGGAATAGAGAAACATGGTTCCCTGTGGTTCTCCACTGTGGCTCCAGAGGCAATCAGACAGGCAACTTCCCAACACACAACCATGCAGTCTGTCCAACATGTACTCAGTGACCCAGGAGATCTTGAACTCCTGTCTTCTTTTAATTGCAGCTTGAAAGGTTGGACGACAGCAAATGCGCTCGAGAAATCAAAGAAAGTGATTCTTATACTGGTGTTGTGGGCCTTTTATAGTAGATTTAAGGCAGGACATTTATCCCACGTTCTTAAAAATAGAAAAACTGAAGAAAGGAATATAATAGGCAATGTCATTTTCAGGCTATGAAATGAAATGGAAAAAACACACATACTATTCATATTCATCATTTGATAGAAAC
>JAOTRS010000011.1:310122-320974 GCA_028565755.1 Dinotopterus cunningtoni | reverse complement strand
GATTCGGGCCGATGCTGCAGGAGTGTAGACATGGAGATCTGTAGCTCTTCGTATTGTGTGTGTGTGTGTGTGTGTGTACCTGGGGGCGGATAACTCTCTCAATGTTCTTCAGTGCAGTACCAGGAGAGGGAGGGGAACAGTCTGGAGTCAGACTGCTGTAGTCATCACCATGGTTACGCTGCTCTGCATCGCCAGTCAAAACATTTAAAGAGTGGCCTTGATAGACAGATAGATAGATAGATAGATAGATAGATAGATAGATAAGGAGAGAAAATTAAAGACAAAAATATACAACATAGGATTCACTAATCAGTCTAATATTCCTGGTCATCTTCATGATGTGTGCGTTACAAGTCCAGTCTTTAGGTTTTTGTCTACCACAGAAGAATATTGTGTATTAAAATGTTAGAAATTTTGTGCTTTTAATAAGATAATTTTGACACCTTCACACCCACACAATCTTCCAGTGAGCAAATTTCAGGTGTTCATTTGTACGATTCTTTCTCCAGAGTGCGAGTGAGAAACAGAATGGTTGGAGAAAGTCTAATGAATAGAGCGTGATAGGTGAGAGGAAACACATCATCAATCACACACATTCACAACTCTAATTCAACTTACCAATGCTATTCACACTACTGAGAAAGCCCGAAGCAGTACACTAGTCACTTTGCAGACTGTTACTGTATTCGCTAAGTACAGAATGCAGAGTTTAGAATAAAATAAAGTAATAAATCACAGCTCTGTAGCTGATCTTCACTCAGAAGGAATTTTCATTTTCCCTTTAAATCACACTAAAATCATGGATATTTACTTACTGCATCTCTAGCATATGAGAAATGATCACTTCTCTGAACAGAAAAATGGTATTTGATGACCGGCTTAAAATAGAACCTGACTTAAAATAAACCTAACCTACAGAGATGTGTTTCATACTTGTTTACCTTTATACTTGTTTACCATGTTTACCTGCCTGACCCAACAACTGCTCTTAGAGGTTTCTTATGAATAGTAAATATGAAGTAAATGTTCTCTTCTTGATATATTAAAAACTGTAGTAATGAAACATGCACACCTATGCACAAGCTCAAGATTCTTTAAGCACCCAGCTACTATTGCCTTGTGGCACTACATGTAATTTCAACAGGAATAATGATAAAACTTTATATATTTAAACACTTGTGATTATGATGGAAATCAAAGCATTAATAATTGTTGATGATGCCACCATTTTGTATGTACTGTATATAAGTTATGTATTTCATAACTACTCAAATTTGCTTGGGGATACAGGTAGTCCTCTACTTACAAATGAGTTCCATTCTAGGACCACGTTCGTAAGTTGGATTTGTTTTTAAGTGAAATGTGAAATGTAACAGTGTTGTTTCTGCGCCATTAAATCACGAAGGGACACCATTTTTTTCTCTGAGCTGTTTTCCACTGTATTGGACTGTGAACTCTGTGAAATCAGTATTATTTACTATCAGGACAGCTTTACAGGACAGCCATTTTCTATCATCTGACTGATTCATTGAAACTGGTGAGGCTGGCTCATTTCTCCCATACCACCCCACGCACACACATACAATATACTGGACTTTGGACATTTTATCTATTCACTTACACACAGAAAAGACTGTATATAATTGTAAATATTGGTATCTGGTGTACTGCCGTGTTAATTTTTTTGTACAATACATGTTTGCTACCTCTGCAATTTTTTCGCATCTACGAATGTTCGTAGAACCGCAGTCAGTTCGTATCTGCAGAAATTCTTAACTTAAATTTTTGTAAGTCAGGGGGGCTACCTGTACTGTATAACAAGAACTTCTACACCTTGGTTCTGTGTAAGGACTTAGGCTTTTGCATGTTATCCTTGTTTTTCCTGCAGGCAAACACCCAACCAACCATCCCTAAATTTGTTAGCTTAAATTGGTTCAATTTGAAAGTTGCCACTGAGTTTGAGCAGTAGTAGGAAATTGTAGCCAGAGGTTGGACAACGGTAAACCTCTTAGATTGTGATCTACTGTATATGATCCTTCTTATCCCTCTCCAAACATATGTTTTTTGTCTTGGTTGCATTTCTATGTTTCCTGCATTAATGGCAGGTATTCTCTCATCCATCTTTTCCAAAATAGATTTAAGGCGTATTGCCCTTGTATGTATCTCTGCTTTGAATAAGAGTACTTCTGTCCAGTACGCAAAGAGCTTCCCTATCAGCTTAAACACCTGACTGGGTGTAAGGGGCTCAGGATATTTTGGATCATGAAAGGGTAGTTATGCGATCCAGGGAGAATTGAAATCCCATTTGATTCCCTTTTTCTGTATAGCATGCTTGATCCTAACACACACACACACACACACACACAAAAGTCCTGTGCGGAGGTCTTAGGCAAATACAGTAACTGCTGATGAGTGTCTTCAAAACAGTTTCTACAATCAGAAAACACTATAAAAACAGTTAAAAAGTAATAAACACTAAACAAAGTCAATAATTGGTATGATGACCCTTTGCTAAAAATATAGTCTCAAGTACAATTTTTGCAGTTAGAATACACATTAGCTGCTTAGTTCTACTGAAGATCCTGCAGAACCAGACACAGTCCTTCTCAGGAGTTTTGTCGCACATGCTTCTTTTTTCATGCATGAAAAACCCAGGAGCTTTTTTATTCTTTTCTGAAAAGTGGTTTTTTACATACAGTAATATGCATGCTTTCTTTTCTGGCCTGCAGATAGTTTCCTGTTAGATTATTTTTTTGCTGGAATACTATAGTGTGGAAATCATAAAGGATACATTTTTGTACTGACTTAATAATAAAGTCATAAAATAAGCAAGTATAACAAAGTTTGTACAAAAAAAGAACTTTGTGCAGTACTGTATACCTTCTATATAAAGAAAACAAAGGTTTTGTCTCTACATTGGTCGAAACAAGCTCTTTCAATGATTTCCGTATGTTTCATACATTGGAGGACTCGAAACTATTCTCAGAAAATGTTCTGTCTGTCTGTATGTCTGTCCAACCAGATTTTGTTGTAGTATCACACAAAACTGGCTGGAGAGAATTTAATGAAACCTTTGCTGAACTTGGATATCTGCCTTAAGATTAACCTGCACCACAAGTGAAATCAAAATGTTGAGTAAAATCTTTGAACAGTTTTGAACAGTTATGTGCCAGATCAACTTAACAATATAAGTGAATTTTAACACGCTGAAGTTGTTTTGAGACAGAACTTAATCTTTATCTGATAAACTTTTTTGATTTCTCATCAGTGATTCACTCTCAGATTACGGAACAGGGAGTGTATCTGGCTGGCGACGAAAGAGGTACAACTTAGTGTAAACAAGGCGTAAACATAAACTTTTATATATCCTCTCTTTAGAATTCATTGTGTTAAGAGAAAATGACAGTAGATTTAAAACTTGCAATGAACAAAGTAAATTTTGTACAATTTCCTAATATTTAGCCACCATTTCAGTGGAAACCAATCCAATACCATATGATGTCACACCAAACTAAATTTTGTGAAATTACAGTTTTAAAAAATTAAGAGGTTCACCTGTTGCAGACAGACATGTCATAACTATTACTGAAAATTGTCTATACAGTATATATATGTGGTCTTGAACTTGAATAGCATCAGACATATTTTTGCCCTGGATTTTCTTTCTCTCTTCTATGGAACCAAAGTACTGGGTATCTACATCTACATAAATGAAGGGTGTTGAGTCATGGGATAGATTGCTTAATGGTAGTTCAGCAGTCTTCTGTTTCAGCATCTGCCAATTAAGGATTTCCTAAAATCATTTGGCAGTAGAACTGGCATTGACTAGGCAGTAGTACTGACATAGTTTTGACTCTTTGCCTTTTCCACAATGACTGATGGATATGATTTAGGAGGAGTGTTGAAAGGTGTGTTTGATGTTCTTTGTTAAAATTTAAAAAATGAAGAAATATTTATTTTTTAAGAGATTAATTGAATTACAAAGCCAACATGGGGAACACAATGGATCTTCATTATCCCCACCAAATAACTGAAAATGCTTCCACACACACACACACATGCTTCTCACCACTTCTCCTCTTCACAAATTGTCATGAATACTAGGGTGCATCCCTTCTTCCATTCTCCCTTCTTACCTTCCTTTCTTACGCAAATGACACTGGAATATTCATGAAGTGCTAAACTGTGTGGTGTTAATAGTTAAAAAAAACTGTCAGCCTCTTTCAGCATAGCACAACAAGATTGGTTCCCTCTTTTCCTTGCTCTGGAACAGCACTGCACTGCAAGCAGGTGGTGTGGAGCTGTTTGCTGCTCATTAAAGCATTTGTCTTTACTGATGAAGGACAAGACTGCAAACTCAACACACTCAGGGTTTATACACCGTGAGACATATGTGCCAACCAAACTGATTTTTCATGAATTGATACTAAAACACACCTGAAGCTGATTTATTCTTTGAGACAAAACTGTGGGAGGTGAATTTGTATCATTTCGCAAAATCATGCAAAGTTTGCACCGGTATAAGCAACACAATATTGACATATCATCTTGTCATTTGTAAATTTTTTACAAAGTTGTGACTCAAAGAAACCATGCAGAAAATATTATTTGCAATATTTATTGTGTATACTACAGCATATACTGTACACACCTTTTTCTTTTTACTGATTTTAAACTTAAAGTAGTATTAACCAATTTTTTGAGATAAATAAGAGTAAAATTATCTAACAAAATAATTATAAAAAAAACCTTTAAATCACTTAAATGTTAGGTAAAAAAAAAGAAGTAGGTTTTAACCTTAAGAGAAATATGAGAACTACAGGGTCCCCAAAGTCTCCATTCGTAGGAGGAACTAACATTTTTTTAGCTAAATGTTTCAAAAGTTTTCAGAAAGAATGCCCAATGGAAACACAAAGACCATGATGTCCCTGGAAAAGTAAAAGTTTATTTCAAAATGCAGTTACATCCATGCCTCCACCAACACGGATGTTTGGGGCAACTTGTATATCCAAGATATTTTGACTTACTAAGATGTTTTTTCTGTGCTCAGAGATAGCACAGATCATCTAATCTAGTAAAGTGTAAAAATGTTCTGAAACTTTTATAAGTTCCACATTAAATTATGAGAACAAAAAGTGTTTCTGATTACTTTCAAGTGTCTCTGTAAAACACAGTGAAGCATTAAACTTCTTAATACATTCTGGACTGCATGCTGTGTCTTAGAAAGCTAGATTAAAGCGATTAAAGACCTAGGAGGCACTCTCACACCATCCCAACGACTGAGCCAAAAATATGACTGAAAACCCATACTAGAAAATACGCCATACGCCATATATTACGCCATACTCATTCAAGAGATCCTGCCTGAAAATAAATGCCCATGAATAATCTTCAATAACATCTCTATCCTGAATAATCCTGCAGCCTCACACATGGTACAGCTTCATAGCGTTATGTAAAGAGTGCGATGCTGGGTCCTGACTCATTTAAACCCCTCTTGCTGCAGCAGCAGGTGTGAATCAGCCTGCCTACAGGCATCTCGGCTCAGCCGCAGCACAGCGCCATGGCAACCCACAGGTGACTCGCCTGGGCTGTTTCCACGACAACCCAAGTCTCAGAACATGCCAATGCAACCACAGCAAAAATTCGGCCATCTGAAATTCCTTTACAACAGGAGTGCGTGGGTGGAAATGTGATCCAGAATCCAGACTGTGTAATCTTACACTGTTAATATTATTATCCTGTACTTCCACCACAAATCAATACTTATGAGTAATACTATACATGCATAAAGGTTTTTATTTTTATTTTTTATACTCATTGTACAGACCTACCCTTTAGATTCAGGTAGGTGTAGGATCAAAACCGCCCACAGTAATGTGGAGGAGTTTCAGCTAGGGAGTTAAGTGCCTCTTCATTGGTTTGTGTGTGTGTTTATGTGTGTATGTGTGTGTGTCAGAGGCAGCTGAGAGTTCAGTAACAGCACAGGAAAAAGGAGCAACTGGAACACACCATGTAACTAAATGTTTGCAATGCTGCATGTGCACTAAAAGTTAAAGTTTGCATGTACTGTAAGATATCTGCAGCACCTTCTCTACACTGAGCATCAACACTTGAGCACATGCACACGTTACACATTAATGAATCAGACTTTCACTTTGCATGCCACATTCTGCACCAATGGAATTTAACCACACCAACGTCCACCACTGCACCATTTCATTAGGATTGATATACTGTACATTCGCAAAAAAAAGTATGTGAACCACTTTTAGTTAACCGGTTTCCATCATTATTTGGCATAACTTTTACTTTTATAACAATTAGACAAACAGTGTGCTTAAGCTGATAAAACAATCATAATTTTTATGTTTCTTTATAGAACACACCCATTCCCAGTTCTGGAGGAAAAAGTGAACCCTTAGAGTTCAATTGAGTTTTAACAATAAAAACTCTCAGCTATAAAAGAATCTCTAGTTACTGTATACAGTGTTGTTCATGTTAAGAGCTGCTTCACCGTGACATATCAACTGATATCCTTTGGATGGGTTTTTGTTTCTATTGCACATACTGTATATTGAGGATGACATGCCTTTAAATACACTGTTTATGCTAGGAGAAACTGCATGTAATGTAGAATAACTGACCATTGTGGGTAGAAGCGTTTATGAGGTGGATGTCGAGTGAGCAGGGTTTACGTGTCACAGCCGTGGTCACTGACTCATAGGGATTGTCTTCGTCCTCGGGAGAAAAAACATCCAGAGAGGAAGACTGGATTATCTCCACACGCTGCTGAGAGTCCTGTATGTTTAGAGCAGGGCAGAAAACACACACACACACACACACACACACACACACACACACACACGTCATTCAGCAGCAGGGTCAATAAAAGTGAAATTCCTGAACTCACAACACTTAGTTACGCAATTCACTTTTTTCTTTCTTTTTCTTTTTTAAGAACTTTAAGGCTTTAAGTCAAAAGAATTTTAATTTTAGAATTTTTAAAATTTGTATTTATTTTCCATCATGTAAAGCAATTTTAAACTGTATGTTAGAAGCAGAAGTTAGAAGTTCCGCCTTTATTCGTCACATTCATTATTGTACAGTAAAGAATAAATTCTTTATTCTTTGCATATCCCTTTATTCTTTATTCTTAGCATAGCTTTGTTAGTAGGCTGGGGTCAGAGCGCAGGGTCAGCCATTATACAGCACCTCTGGGGCAGACAGGGTTAAGGGCCTTGCTCAGGGGCCCAACAGCGGTAACCTGGCAGAGCTGGGGCTCAAACCGCCGGCCTTCTGATCAGTAATTCAGAACCTTAACACACTGAGCCGCCACCACCACCATGCATAGTCATTACCTTACTTGTCAGTAATAAAGTAAATAAACACTCTGCACATGCTTCTGTTTTTATGTCTTATTTATAGTAGATATCAAATTTGTTTTCAACCTCAGCATAACAACCACAAAATGACAGTAAACTTAATTAACAAATAAATACCAGAATATGTACAGTATTTCTGAACATGAATCAGACAATTGTCTTTAAAACTCTGCCCATGTTTACATCAGCTTTCTCAATTATTTCTGAAACGTCTATTTACATTCATTCATTCTTGGATGGCAAAGATCGTACATCCTGTCTGCCAGGCTCGTTCAAGCCCCACACTTCCTAAATGACTTCCCAAATACCAGCTAAACAGGGGCTAATTGCCACTGCCAATAACAGAGCGATCCCTTGGTAAAGATGAAATCATCAGTGTGGCACTACTGACAATGAAAAGTACTGCACACCTTAAAGGATATAGGATAAAAAAAAAAGTAACAGGAGAGAAATACATACAGTAAGAGAAAGAGAGGGAAGAGGGTAGCTTTGGGTCAATTTAAGAAAAGTGATTGCCAGACACGGCCCTTGTTTTTCTTTATTTCTAAGTGAAGTAAATTGAAAACTAATTAAAATGAAAATCAATTGTAAAACTGTTAGCAAGTCTGTGTGTGTGTTTAGGCAATCCTGCTTTCTGCGATACAAGTGGTTAGGAGAACCAAGAGCATAAAGCGGGACTTAAATTGTTCTGTTTTTAGCACGATATTTGTTAATTATTAAATCTCATTGTCAGTCTAAACAATATATTTAAATATATTGTTCAAAATATATAAACACTTGCAGAACTATTTACAAAAACTCAGTCTCATCTATGATTTGTTAGAGACCTAGAGGATGATGAGAGAACATAAATCATGTTTTTAAGTGCAGCTTGAAGGACCCAGAAGTATACAGTACGAGGGTTTTGCAAGATCTTGCAATAAAAGGACGTTTTCTTTTACATCATTTTTAACGATTACTTTTTTCTTTTATGTCAACTTAAGGGCTCCATAAAAAACCACCATAAATTATATGCATAAATTAACTGCTAAGAAATAATTATGCTTCATTTATGATGCTTCCGTTTCACTTATAGAGTGGGAGGGGAACCTGACCCACTCACTTCCTCTAACCTCAAACTGCTCTTTCTGTGTGTGTGTGTGTGTGTGTGTGTGTGTGTGTGTGTGTGTGTGTGTGTGTGTGTGTGTGTGTGTGTGTGTGCGCGCATGTACATGTGTCTCTGTCTCTCTCTTCTGCTATCTCGGATGTTCAGTGAAATATGGAGGAAATTCCTGGGAAACAAAAAGGGAAACCAGCAGATTAAAAAAAAAAACGGAGTAACTGTGACAGAGAGTTAAGAGTGTGTAAGAGTGTGTTTAGGTTAGAGCTAGAAAGTTAGTTACAGATTTAGTCTTGAGTATAAGGATAAACTTTCTAGTGTTTTATCATTCTCTCACACACACAGCAATAATGAACTAGAAAAAGAAGGGCGGGAGGGGGTAATCAAGTGAAAAATGCCACACTCCTAAAAAAAAAACACACACACACACACACACACACACACACACACACACACACACACACACACACGTATAAATGCAGTTCATGCTGTACCTGTAAACTCAGATGTAAATTTCCTCTAGCTTGACCACTGAACTGAGATCAACTGCAAACATTTAACTAAATGTCCTCGTCTATCCAACTGTCCGAGCCTCTCCCACTTCTCTGCTTCCCCTCGTCTCTCTCTCTCTCTCTCTCTCTCTCTCGCTCTCTGTGTCTTTGTCTGCTCTGATGGTAGAGATATGGCCAAAGAGCAACTTTGTGCAAAAAGGAAGCAAACACACAAACATCCAGAGCTGCACTCATTAATTATCAGCAGCGTGCATGTGCTGCAGCTGGACTAGGACAGAAAGCATGTCTAAACTCCAGTCACGTCCCTGCAGCATATGACACCTGACAAACCTCACTGACAACTTAGTTAAAAAAATTAATCAATGAACAAGTTTTTTATGTTTCCCGAGTTAAGCTCATCTGGTTTTCTTTTTTTATTTTAACTCTGACAATAAAATAATGACTTTTCGATTGTCTATTGCTTTTTTTCTCAGTTTGATTTTCTGTCTGTTTGTGCCATTCTCTCTTTTTCTCGTTTACTCTGCAAAAAGAGTAGACACTGTATCTGATGTAAATAAGCTCTGTCATTTCCTGTGATTTTCGCATTACTGCTGCATGTCTGATTTCAGGGGGAAGACACACTGGAGGACAGAAGCCCCTCTCACAGCACAGCATGGCAGATACTGGGGGAATTAAAACCACACACACACAAAGACAGCGAGAGTTGTAGAAGCAGAAAAAAGAAAGAGCGAGAAAGAGGGAAAAAAGGCAAGTATGATGGAAAGTTTGGAAATTTTCTCTGAAGACACACAGGAACTGGTGTTACAAAATGCAGCAACACGAATGAGCAACAGTTGTGCAAAAACATTCTATACACTGATCAGCCATAACATTAAAACCACCTAGATTTTGGCTTCATTTGTGCCCCTGTGTCTCTGGCCTTGTTTGTCCAGCATATCCCATGGGTGCGCGATCTGATTGGGATCTGGATCATGTGTGTGAGGTGAGCTGTGGTGCACTCCATGTTCAAGTGCCTTCCTATCACGGCCAGCATTGACTTTTTTGAGCAGGTTGTGCTTCATTTTCTTTCCCGTGGGATCGGACTAGGTAGGCTGGCTTTGGGGTTCTGGCTGCTCCCAACATGAGCCTTGGGTGCACATGATCTGTTCATCAATGTACTGCTATATAATTCATAATCAATGCGAATATGTGAATGTTATGTGGTTTTAAGGTTACGGCTGATCGGTTTCTTACTTACTACAATTTCCAAAGTTTAAACTGTAAAAAGTACAGATTTCATATCTGAACTTCAGAAGAAGATCCATCATGGTCTCGTATCACTCACACAACTTTCAGCACTAGATCTGTGTTTTACATGTGCAGAGTTTATTCTGTTTGAAATGAACCCCAGTGTGTTTCCTCTTTGATGTATTTTGCATAGGCATGTGACACTCGGGTATCAGGGTCCCAAAGGCTGACTGAGTGGCCTCGGTCCACATAAAACTTTAGCTCAGTTTCATTGCAGTGAGAATGATGCATTCCAGATTTGATCCTGCTCCATGAATTAAACTAAACATGAGCTGTGTTTTGGGTAACCAATGACATTTTTCTGTCAATCTGAGACACTAAACTGCGCTGTAGTGCTGCGGAAACAAGGGGATTTGGACAAAGGAAAAAAAGGAATATATTATTATATTAGGGAAATTAATTTATTCACTCATCTTCTATACCGCTTGTCCTGTACAGGGTCATGAGGGAGCATGGGGTACACGCTGGACAGAATGCCAGTCCATCGCAGGGCACACACACACACACTCACACACACACTCACACACACACTCACACACACACTCACACACACACACACACTCACACAC
>JAOTRS010000011.1:246744-256995 GCA_028565755.1 Dinotopterus cunningtoni | reverse complement strand
GGTTTATGATAAAGTGTATGCAGGAATCTTAGAATACCCATTTTTTACGGCAGTGCAGTGCAGGGGTATTCTAAAACTTTTAGCTATTTGTCTCTGGGACAGTCCACTCTCAGTTTGACCAACAATCAACTCCTGATTGAAACTAATAATAACCTTGTCATGCAGCTGTTGCCATAGTCGTGTGTACTTTGAGTAAAATATGACAGACACTAACCTGAAAGCTTCAAACATAAAAATGTTCAAAGGAAAGGAGACACTAGAGCCTATTAACATCACTACAAACTGTTTATTTTAGCTTTAAAAATCCAAAATTTGAAAAAAAAAAATTACATTTTTATTATTGCATCTTAAAGCACAGAAGAAAAGGCATGTATGAAAAACAGCCACATTCTAGAAAGATTCAGTTTTATTATTTTTATTTCATCCAGCAGCTTTCCATAATAAATTATTTGATGTTTTCATCTGTACATTTTCTACGTATGGAATACGGCTGATTTTGTTCAGATTGAGGACAGGCTGTGGTAATGATAGGGCACGAGCCATGGCAGAGAACATGAACAGCTTTGGTCTAAACTAAGAAGCATTAATACACAAATGACTACTGCACATACAAACATAGGACGTATGCCCTTTCAGCATCAACACACAAAAAAGAAATCCCTTAAACAGTACATTTAATTCAACTAAATTTGGTTTCCATCTGAGTCACACCCTAACAATAGGCAAATGCTGAAAAATGTTCTGAATTAAAAAAAACAAAAACAAAACAAGCATGTATACAGAAAAGCTAGAAATATTATCTTATTATAACACAATGGTTTTATTGTGAAAATCTCCACAGAGGCTCAGGCAGCACGGCAACTGCAAACACTGTGCAGCACTTTGATTCATAAAAAACCCTAGTCCTATGAATATACAGAATGTCCTACAACACAATGAATGTTAGTGCACACACACACTCACTCACACACTCACATACCAGAGAGATCTTCTATGATTGCAGAAACACACTGGCTAACAACTAGTACAATTAGAAAAGTGCTGCATTCTAAACACAACTCTACGTACAGTACACACAAAAATTCAAAAGCTATGTGCAATCTGGTGTTATGGAAGTCATTGTAGTGTGCATGGAATGAAGCAATTAAGAAAATGCTTATTTCAGATAATAAAACAATATATAAAAAACTCCCTTATTCTCCCTCTGTCTCACTCACACACACACACACACACATTTACACCAAAACAAGACCATTCAAAACTCTTTACAAAAACATTCTTCTGCATTTCTCCGTACTGTACACACAAGCACAATCTGCTCATAGCTAAATAACTATTAATATGTACATTTTGTTATATATAGCTCAGTGTTGTGCAAATTGTCTTTTATTTTAAGACATTCATTTCAAAATATAACATTCAGAGAACTATTTAAGACAAGTGTGTATACACACACACACACACACACACACACTGACAAACAGATTCCTCCGAATCCCCACAGACTGAAAAGAGTAAAAATATGGGCAGTCCATCATAAAAACAGAGAAGACTTGAAGGGAAAGATGAGAGGAAGTGAGAAGAGGGACAGCTTGCTATTCCATGGATCTGTGCAGCTCTAGCTGGAGAGCTTGATGTTCTTCATACGGTGCAACAAGGAGTCTTTCTCCATCTGGGCCTCTGCGAGTGCCATCTTGGTTCGGGATAGTTCTAGTTTCAAACACTCGTTCTCCTCCATTAGCATCTGTGGACACACCAGATACGCAATGTGAATTTAGAATTTGAAACGCTGAGCTTTAAAAGGATATCGCACTCTCACAATATACAGTATGTTGCTAAAATCTGATTCTTAACATAGACAATAATTCACACTGTAACTGATAAAGGGTCTCTGCTCCATGGATGTAACATGAGATCCAATAACAATCTTTAGGTTGTATAATATAGTTGCCCATTATACAACTAAACCTTTTGGCTAGACCTTGTTTTCTTGGTTTTAATAGGTTACATGTTGTGTACTGTTGTTAGTGCTCAGTGATCATATTTAAACAAACAGCTGGATTTATTGCCCTGTACCTTTTCACTGCTGGTGGGGATGGCTCTTGTGGGTGACTGAGGTGCAGTCTGTGTTTCTTTCGACTCGCTAGCCACAACCCCACGCACTTCAGGAGCGTTCAGGAATAGGCATTCAGAAGTAGGTGTTTTGTCAGGAACAGGCTCCATCTTCTGAGGCTCTACCTGTGGAGCAGGCTCAACTGTACAGTGAGACAAAAAGGGAACAGGACACCGGTCAACATCAGTTACTAAAAATATGGGCTTTTTAAAAAGGATGTACATACAGTATAAGGGAATTAAAGGAAATTTTCCATTTAGGGAAGAAATTAAGGTGACTAATTGAGGTCAGACTATGGTCTACTGATTGGAACACTGTAACTTTGAATCTCAGTACTTCCAAGCCGTCACTGTTGGGCCCTTGAACAAGCCCCTTAACCCTCATCTTGCTCAGCTCATCTCTAAATCACGCTGCATGAAACTGCCAAATTAATAAATATAACCTCCAATATGGAAGGAGCCATCATCCCTGCGCAGCACCAGGAGATTGTGGATATGTAAAGACATGGGAGTGGGTTCCGACTCTGAAGGGCTGTCCCGGTGACCATCATCCTACATCACACATGAACACATCACCCATGTTATGTTGTATCTCTAGCTGTTCTGTTCAAACACCAGGGTCCAACGTGTGTCTATACAGTACCTTCAGGTTGATGTGTGTATCCTGGATCGTGATCTCCATCGGGAGTACTTGAGAAGCCGAATTATCATCTAGAAAGGTGGAAAGATTTCGCAAAGAGGTCATGAAGAGGTCAGCGTTTAAGGCCTGCAGCTGGCATTGCAGGAAGCCATTGTGTTCAGCCAGTGGGGAGTGAGCAGCTGCTTTTGGGCCAGTCTCCAGCCGGACTCGGACCTCTGGATCCAGCTGCTTACTGCGGGGCTCCTGGTCGGAGCCTGAGCCTTACACACACACACAATTTGAACAGTCAAGAGCCTGTCATTAACAATGAAGAGAACAATGAAATCTTTCGATTCAAGAGTTACAGCATGGGAGAAAAGACAAGCAAAAACACACTGTGGCAACTGAACGTTAGTCACCTACTGCCAATTAAGTGCATGTACTATAAATAAGCTTCACGATTCCAGGGATATTCATTCACTATCACTTTCATAACCTTAAGACAAAGGAAAAAAAATAAAAAATTCTGCCTCAAGATTTTTGCAATGAAACTTCTGTTTGAGAGCCAGGATGACAATGTGAAACCAGATGTGTTGATACACTGGCACTTTTCTAAGGTAAAATAATAAGTGCTGGCCTGAGGACAGGCATAAGGTTTCGTAAATCACACAGTGGACAGCTAGGTTTTTCTCTTTTTTAGATTACCGTTATTACTGTTATTAGTGACAAAAATGATTCCCTAAAGTGGTCATATTTAAATTCTTCTTTTTATTCACAGACTAGTGAGATCGTGGACATATTGAGAGGAGCGGTTGGGAGGAGAGTAGAAGATGGCCAGAACGCAAAATGCAGTGGGATTAGATTAGCAGAAGAGACAGTTTTTCATTATGTGAATGTCCACAAGCAACCACTACTGTTCATCAAACAATGACAAAAAGGAGTTTTTGATCACCCTGCCGCAGTCCCTTAAACAAGACACACACAGTTGGCATATTATTTGCCATAACATTTCACAAACTTGTGATGGGATGAGTCGACACAAACTATCTATGAAGTGTGCAATTTTAAACTTACATAGTGCACACTGTCTTATGCATACTGTTTAAAGGGTGATGAGAGGTCTTCGTTCATAACTATGGCTTGACACTATGAATATTAAATCATGTCTTATGGTCAGGGTGAATGCTCCTCACTTGTCCCAAGTGTTTGTAAAGGAGGTGCTCTAAGAATTCCCAAACCAATCTGTATTTACAGATGTCATATTGACCTTCTCCTGCACCTCTGTTTAAAACTGGGAATAAAACCACAAGATAATCGTCAAACTTGAAAAATGAGAGTTCCTCCAGCCTTCCAGCAAGTTTCTGGATTGAATTCTGGATAAACAGGTTATAGAGGTGAAGTAATGGAGAAACAGAGGCTGTGACCTTCTATTCGCAACCATATCCCGAAGGGAGCTACAAAGATACCGTGGCTTTGCCAATTTCTATGGGAGATTTATAAGAGGGTTTAGCTTGTTTGTACAAGAAAAAAGTGAGCAACTCAAAAAGTCAAACATTGTTTCACCAGCACCCCCATACTCGGTCTTCCTGACCTATATACTACTCTTTTATAGTGTATGCAGATGCTTCTGTAAGCAAGGCTTTCTCAATTACTGTATATGAAAGCTAGTGATTGGATTAAACCCATGTCAAGCCTGGGGAACACCGTTCTCTTTTTCAGTCAAGTTCACCCCAACCTACAGACCTGGATCTAAGAACAAAAAATTAAACACTTTGTCATGATGGCCCAAATGTTCACAAGAAGGAGGTCTCAACCCTGCCATCCTTCCTCAGTCCTGCATCAAGCTGGCCATTGGACGAGAATTCCTTAACATCTTAAGAGCACATTGAGAGGAACCCACATAACTAGTTGATTAAATGAAAAACTATTTTTGCCCTTTAATTAAAAAAAAAAATAATGCAGAAGATCTGTTAGCTGCACAGCCTGTCTGTGTACACAAAAGTTTGGGGTCACTCTAAAATGTTCACGTTTTTTGCTTAGAGATTTTTGCAAATTTTGCTTTCATCAAAGAAGCACTAAAAAGCTTGCATTCTACCAGTCAATTTACCAAGGTAATCTGAGAAAATGTCACGCCATGCTTCAGTGAAGCACCACCATCAAATTGGATTGGCTTTGTGAGTAAATCACAGGGTCAAACTGCTCAACAACAGCTTGGTGGGGTTGGGATGTGGTGACTGCACAGGCCAATTTATTACAGAAAGAATTCCAGCTGACTGCTTTTTCTCTAAATAGTCTACTTTGGGGCTGTGATTTGTGTCACTGTTGTGATGGAGGAAATCGACTCAAGTAAAGCCCAATCCACACTGCATGGTATGGTGTTGCAAAATGGTGCCTTCTGTGCCTTCGTTTTTTCACCATGCAATTATTTATTTGCCTGAGTGAATTGCTAGTGTTTGATGAACCGCCACACCTGCTGTACTTCGATCAAAGGCTGCAGGCTGCTTGTCAGTACCTCGTATTATGAACACAGGGGGCATAGATTTTACTTACAAAGCCCCAAAGTTATGGAATAGCCTTCCAATTAATGTTTGGGACTAAAGTCTAGTCTAAAAACCAATTTATTTAGCAAAGCCTTTTGTGAATAGGTCTGTCGTAGTTAAAGGTGCAGATCTGCGGCACTTATGGACATAGAGTATTATTGTGAACTGGCATGTGTCTTCCCCACTCTCACTGATCACTCAGGTTTGTTGGCGGTGGCGTGACTGATTACCTTACTTCTCAGGGAGTTCTCATATCTGTGTTTCCTTCTGGCTCTCCCTTTTAGTTATGATGTCATGGTTAGCCCTGCTGGAGGCCCTGCTTGCACTCTGCACTAAACGCATAACTAACTGTACTCTCTGTCTCTCTCTACCCCTCTCCTCCTGTGTTGAGCTACACACAGCACTCACTGAGTTGCTATCGATCCCCACCCCTTCTGCCCAGTGTGTCACATCTTGGTGCCCCAGTTCTGGTTGGTGATCTCATCACATGGAGACCCTGTGTGGTCTGCTTGGGATGCATGTGGCGCTTCCACTTGACCATAAAGATGGTCCTGCAAACAGCGGTTCTCTGATGACTTGTAACTGCAGTCGCTCAATAGTTCAGGACTGCAATTCCCACAAATAGTTTTGTACCTGAGCGTCCAATCTAACGAAAGTGAACTTCATATTAACTCAAGGGACAATCTGATCATTATAATTTATACATATTTCCTTAAACTTTTCTTACTTATTTCCATAATTTTTTCCTTCTGAAATTTTTTAATGACTAATTTTAATTGCTAAAAGCACTATATAAATAAAATTGAATTGATTTGAACACTAATCTGTCCTCGGGGTACCAGACCCTGTCTGCTGGCCAAGACTGACGTCTCAATCAAAAACCTGAAAGATTCTTAAGGTCATATTGTAGGAGCAATCAACATAATAGATTAGTCCACCCCTAGTAACCATTCCATTGTGTCCTTAGTGCCTAGGTTTGGACAATGAGAAGACGTGAACACATCTCTGAGGCACGGCACGTTTGTCCTTCTAGACCAACAACCAACCACAGCAGTGTCTAGGACGACCTCTATCTACCAGAGGGTCCCATCACACAAAGGACTAGGACACTTCATCTATTGTTGTATCCTCTTTTTGTTATCAGACTTGCTGTTCTGACACATTTATATGTTTTGACCCTTGCCTGTGTCTAACAATGCTTTGGATTTGCCCTACTGGATATGGCTACATTCTTGGGATGCATGTTGTTTCTAATGTGTGTGTCTAAGTGTGTGTGTGTGTGTGTGTGATCTAAATGGAAGGCTTTTTGAAACCATTATATAGATCTGATACATCGATTAACAGTTGAATGGCAATAGGCTTAAAAAGAATCTTGGTGTGACTCTCACACTTTTAGGACAGACAGAATATTTCGGCACACACAAATCTACGACATTTACAAAAATCAAATCCAACACCACACTCCCACACAAACAAACACACACAAACACTTTACCTTCACTGCTCTGAGCAGTAATTAGTGGTGTGGAACAGACAAAACCTAAAGAGATGCACATTAACATTTATGTATTTTCAACAGTCAGGATTTAAACACACACACATAAACACACACACATAGAAGACCTATTGATGTAGCCTTACCGAGACTGTGGTTGCTAAGATACTGGCGTAGACTGATGTTGCCGAGATGATTGGTGCGGATCTGCCCCACCTCCAGAGCTAGAGTAGAGTTATCCCCTTTCACGTTCAGTGAGGCACACACTGAGTGCAGCTTCAGGACCAGCACAGACACCTGCAGTGGGACAGACACACACACACACACACAAGCATTTAATGGTATACATGATGCAAAAACAGTTAAAGATAAAACTATTAGATATAGAAAGCAAGACGACAACAAAAAAAAGAAGAGGTGGAGCATAACAAAGATAGAGGATACAAGGCAGAGTGAAACATGTCAGTACCAGATCCTTGATGTGCTCGTCAGTACTCTGGGAGGTGGCACTGACTGCTTCGAGTGACTGGGAATCTTCTCTATCCTGCACCATGGCCTCAGTGGCACGATCAGCGGCACTCGGGTCACTTGAAAGGGCTTTAAATCCAGATATAGACACATCGTCTACAAACACACACACATATATAAAACAACTTACAATTGCATGGCATGTCACACTGACACCTGGATCACAACTGGCCTTAACCAGTGAACTGCCTCTACGCCCCAGGGGTAGTTGCTCTATAAAAGGGCATCTGCCAAATGCTGCAAATGTAATGGCATACTGAAGACTGTACAATAATGTTCACGATTTCTACCCTATACATGAAAATGTAAGAAATGACAGATATTAAACCATGCTTGGAGTTAAATGTAATTTTCTTTCTTTTCATAGTGAACAACACACTTTTAATTCATGATGCAATCCTGCCACCTAGTGGCAATCAAGCTGGATTCTGCGGTACATAGAAAATCCCCATGTCTTCAGAGGGCAGCTCACAACCTTACTTGTGACTGAGCTGTAGATTTTATTTACACACTACATACAGTGAGCCAGAAAGCTGAAAAAGTAAAAAAAAAAAAAAACCCATCAGACTGACCTAAAAGGAAGAATAAATTATAACGCCTTTTTCTTGAGAACGGTGCTCTCGAAGAGGAACATTAAACACCTGATTTAGTTACACTACACAACACTGCTGAACTATTTCAAAATTCCATCATCTGGACGAGTTTTTTACGATCTCCAGATTTCCCAGGATTCTATAGGATACCTCTCTCCGGTAGGCTGTAGGAATCACAGTCCTCCAGTAAGGAACTGTCTATGGAGATGTTGTCCAGAGACTGCAGGGAAGGACTCTTCATGTTCTTATACGTCACAGAAAAAGACGATTGTGATCGATCCCTCATCAGGCGCCCACTGTAACACACACACAGCCAGAAACACTGAGTGGATGAAGAACACTTACACAAATGCCTACACATACTGTAAGATATGAGGAAATGCACTTATACAATCATTTCATTTATAATTAATGTAATTGTTATTTGGTTCTAATAAGGTTTGAGGGTTATTTAGTTTGAGTATCACTGCAGTTGGTATTTACACATGGACATTGAGCACGCCTACAAATGGAGAAGCAGGAAGTAATTTCATGTACAAATATACACCTGCTTAGGTTATACTGGTATGTTGTTTACTTTATGTACATATTATATCGCAGCAGTGTTGAAATCTGGGAGAATCTATAATAGCTTTTCGAGACCTCATACCTCGCCGAGATTAAATTAAATCCATCAACACCAGGTAAATCAGCAGGCCACCGTGTACTGCTGCGAGACCTTGATGGTGGTGCAGGTTGAAGACAGACAAATAATCTGAAGACCTGTACAGCCTGCTAGTACCTCAGCTATAACTGGCATGGACGGGGTTGGCAGAGGATCAAATGATGTTTTATATGGAGGCAGGCATTCCCTCCTTTTCCTTCCCCCTCTCCCTCTTATCTCCAGTCGAGAGTTCCTGCAAACCTCCATGGTGTCTTGGTTATTATTGAGTTATATATTGGTTATATAATCTTGTTTTTGACCTAAGAATTTACTACAGGCGGTCCCAGCTGGTAGGTGAGCTCTGCTACATGAGGCGTCTTTGTATTATTACTCATATCAAGTTGTAAAGTGCTTGAAAGCATGCCACCGCAACCTCTCACAACCATGGAGAGGTGCAGTCCCTGTGGATCTGATGACATTGACTCCCAAAAGAGAAAGGAGCTGAAACTAGGTCAATTTATCTGAATTAAACTGAAAAGGAGGTGTAACTACAAATGTGACTGCTTGGAGATTACTTCTCTCTGGGCAGAGATGGCCAGCAGTAAGAGGTCACTGATATTTATTACTCCTAGCGGAGTGAAGCTGCTCAGTAACTCCAAAGTGGTTTGGTAGGAGCTCAAGCCTATGCTCAATATGGGTGCAAACCAGGAGTCCTTCAGTGGCAGGTCCAGCCATGGCATCCTAGTTCACAGGTACTAGGAAAGTGCACAGATTATTCGGTTCCGTGTGAGTTTTTGAGGCTTAGACAGTGCAACACATTGGAAATGCTGCTTGATCACTTAGGCACAACTCGCTTTTACTTGACATTGGATTTGATATCCGCAGGACACCAAAAGTCCTGTAAAGTAAAAAAACATTCCTCATCTACTCCATTCCAACTATGATTTAATGAATGACAGACACAACCCTCTTTTCTCATGCTGCTCACATTACATCATATCACTGAAGGGTCGCCATGAGATCCTTGAGACATGCAGGACTGAAACATAAAAAGCGTACGATTCAATGTCATACTTGAACATCTGGGTTTCCATTTGGGTCATGGACAGGTGCAGCTCCAAATATACAAGATGACATCGTGCCTGATCATATGTTTGTACTGAATAATTTGGACATCACCAGACCGCTGATCTAACTGAAAAAATTTGTCAGCTGGCTGAACCTGAGTCAACAGGGTGCCAATCCATCGCAGGGCACACACATGCACACACTCACTCGCTCACTCACACTACAGGAAACTTGTGAACTCCAATTAGCCTAACCTGTATGTCTTTGGTATATGGGAGGAAACCGGAGTACCCAGAGGAAACCCACCAAGCACGGGGAGAACACGCAAACTCCATGCACACAGACTCTGCTGCAAGGTGACAGTGTTAACCTCTAAGCCACCGTGCCGCCTACACTATTTTCCCTAAATTTGCAGAAATTATACAATTAATACCAACTACTGTAATCTTTTAAGGTCTAACTAATACAGTATGCTCAGTTATACAATGTTTTTGCTACTGCTTGATCTGAGTAAACAAGAACTACTCATATGCATATGCATAATTGTTTGAAATTTTTGTTTGATTATCCTTGGTTCGCACGGTGGTGTAGTGGTTAGCACTGTCGCCTTGCACCTCCAGGGTCCGGGTTCGATTCCCGGCCAGGCTCGATTC
>JAOTRS010000011.1:205730-226126 GCA_028565755.1 Dinotopterus cunningtoni | reverse complement strand
TGTGTGTGTGTGTGTGTTGAGCTGCACTGATGCCTGTAAGTGTCCTGGCTGAGACAGGACAGAGACAGGACAGAGACCCCTTGTCCCTTTCTAAAGCAGAGGAAGTCCCTGTATGATCCACACGCCTTCCTCCTGCTCCAGCTTGACTGAATCCCAGAAGAGTGTATAAGACACGATGTCCCCCTCACACTGGGACTGGGACACTCACAGGTCATCCTCAGAAGCTTTGTACAGCTAACACTCCGGCTAGCTCGACACACTGGGTGATTATCTATCTGTGCTGGTTAGAGTTAAACCTCCCTGTCTCTGTCTCTCAGTCCTGGACACGCTCCACAGCCGTGACGATGATGATGATGATGAAGAACACTGACCTGGAGAGATGCTTGAGGATCTGCTTCTTGATCAGTCCGGCCATGACTGTGTACTAATGAATGATTTATCCACACACCGGGATCCAATATTCCGGTTTAATATACTCGATGGCTCGTTTCATCCCGACCAACACACACACACACGCGCGCGCGACTTAACATAACAATATCGCTAGCTAGGCGTGACGTGAACGACCCCCGCGTTCGGCTAATCGCTTCTCCCACCGCACTTCATACTAATGCAGCATCGCCCAGGAAACGAGGCCTGGGGGCGGAGCTAACGCGTCACGTGGGGCAGGGTTACACACTGACGTCACTCCAAAGGATCCCAACTCACATCATACAACTTGGGTTGAAACTCGTAGGAATAAATACTAATATCAATATAACTAATTTTAAAAGAAAGACGATTTTTATAAATTCTATTTTTTCAAATGGTTAAGGTTACCGTGGTAACCGTTAAGACGTTAAGCTGTTTGGAACGTTCCAATGTGCAGCTAAGATAAGTGTGGGGGGGCGTGATGTTTACCGCCACCTAGTGGTGCGCCTGGACAGTAACTGTTTGACACGTCAGTGCTACAGACTGCGCTGCAGCAGTGGCACTTACACGGAGGTGTTCGACACGGAAGTGCAACGGAAGCCATGTGTAACCCATGTCAAAATAAAAGTAGCCCCGCTTTTCTACATCATGTTGAAGAAAGTAACTTGTTTAAAAAGACATCCCGGCACAGCGGTGTAGTGGTTAGCACTGTCTCCTTGTGTCTCCAGGGTCCGGGTTCGATTCTCACATCCAGTCCTCGTGCATGGAGTTTGCATGTTCTCCCCGTGCTTGGTGGGCTTCCTCTGAGTACTCCGGTTTCCTCCCACAGTCCAAGACATGCAGAGTAGGCTAATCAATGTTCCCAATTTGCCCATAAAGTGAGAAAATACGCATGTGAATGTTGACTTGAGGTTCTACCGCAATTGGAAATACCCTTACACATACATAAATAAATACCGTGGTAATCTGTAAACTGGCCTCCACGGTCCCTAGTTGGACTGCAGAGGGTCCTTGGCTTAGCATGTTAAGGTTCTGAGCTACTGAATGGAAGGTTGGTGGTTCGAGCCCCAGCTCCGCCAGGTTGCCGCTGTTGGACTCTTGATCAAGGTCCTTAACCCTGTCTGCACCAGAGCTGCTGTAAAAATTGCTGACCCTGCACTGTGGCCCAAGCCTACTTACAAAAAGCTGGGATTTGCAACGAATTTACTGTGTAGCAATGTACAGGTGCATCTCAATAAATTAGAATATCATCAAAAAGTTGATTTTTATTCAGAAATTTTATTCAAAAAGTGATCATACATTATATAGAATAATTACACACAGACAGATATACTTCAAGTGTTTATTTATTTTTATTTTGATGACTGGCTTACAGTTAAAACCCAAAATTCAGTATCTCAAAAAAATAGAATATTACTTAAGACCAATTAAAAAAAATAAAGATTTTTTAACACAGAAATGTTGAACTACTGAAAAGTATGAACATGTACAGCACTCAATACTTAGTCTGGGCTCCCTTTACATGAATTACTGCAGCAATGCGGCGTGGCATAGAGGTGATCAGTCTGTGGCACTGCCCAGGTTGCTCTGATATCAGCCTTCAGCTCTTCTGCATTGTTGGGTGGTCTGGTGTCTCGCATCTTCCTCGTCAAAATACCCCATAGATTGTCTATGGGGTTAAGGTTGGGCGACTTTGCTGGCCAGTCAAGCACAAGGATATCATGGTCCTTAAACCAGGTATTAGTACTTTTGGCAGTGTGGGCAGGTGCCAAGTCCTGCTGGAAATGAAATCAGCATCCCCATAAAGCTGGTCAACAGAGGGAAGCATGAAGTGCTCTAAAACCTGGTACATGGTTACGATGACTTTGGACCTGATAAAACACAGTGGACTAACACCAGCAGATAATGTGGCTCCCCAAACAACCACTTTCTGTGCAAACTTTACACTGGACTTCAGGCTGCTTGGATTCTGTGCCTCTGCTCTCTTCCTCCAGACTCTGGGACCTTGATTTCCAAATGCAAAATTAAATTCCATCTGAAAAAAGGACTTTGGCCCAGTAAGCTACAGTCCCGGTCTTTTTGTCCTTAACCCAGGTAAGATGCCTCTGTTGTTGTCTCTGGTTCAAGAGTGGCTTAACACAGGGAATGCAACGGTTGTAGCCCGTGTCCTGGATGTCTGTTTGTGGTGGCTCTTGAAGCACTAACTCCAGCTGCAGTCCCCTCCTTGTGAATCTCTCCCAAATTCTTGGATGGGCCTCGTTTCACAGTCCTCTTAAAGCTGCAGTTATCCCTGTTGCTTGTGCACCTTTTTCTACCACATTGTTTCCTTCCATTTTACTTTCCATTAATGTGCATGGATACTGCACTCTGTAAACAGGCAGCATACTGAATCAGACTGAGAGACCATTTAAGGCTCAGGGAACACTTGTAGGTGTTTTGAGATAATTAGCTGATTAGAGTGACACCAAGAGTCTTCAATATTGAACTTTTTCACAATATTCTAATTTTCTGAGATACTGAATTTTGGGTTTTCATTTGCTCACTCACTCATCTTCTATACCACTTTATCCTGTATTCAGGGCTGAGAGGACCTGGAGCCTATCCCAAGAGGCTTAGGGCACGAGGCAGGGTACACCATGGACAGGGGGCCAATCCATTGCAGGGCGCACACACACTCATTCACACACTACAGGTAATTTGGGAACGCTAATTAGCCTAACCTGCATATCTTTGGACTGTGGGAGGAAATCGGAGTTCTTCATTTGCTGTAATCCATGATCATCAAAATTAAAAGAAATAAACTATTGGAATTTATCAGCCTGTGTATAATGAATCTAAATACGAGTTTCACTTTTTGAATTGAAACTATTCAATTATATTCTAATTTATTGAGATGCACCTGTATATGTGACGAATAAAGATGGAACATACATACTGTAGGTTTTGGAGTATAGCTGTAGAGAATTGTGTTTATTTAGCTACAAGAGCATTATTAAGGGTCAGGTACTTTACAGCTGCTGGGATGTCGAGGAGGCCTGGGGTGCACTCAGGGTTCAGTAGAGCTGAGGTCAGGGCTGTGTCCATATACTTTTGGCCTTGTAATGTATTAACAAAATAGTAGTAATAAGTACAATATAAAAGTCTGGTAAAATAGAGTGGTGAGACAAACAGTTTAAAAGACCATAAGATGAATGTTAGCTTATAGAAGACAGAACAGCACTAAAGGCCCTACTGGGGAAGTCGAGTCCAGTCCCAGAGAGAGGAGGTTGCGGGGGCGACTTAAACAGAACTGAGAACCTCAATACTGATCAATAACATATAATCAAATCACCCACATCAGTCAATTCTAAAAAGGCAGAGAGCCATATTAGCAGAACCCTATTCTTTTTGTTCTTCTCACTGTGTGAGAGTGAGAGTCTGTGTGTTTATCAGGGAGTGCTCTTACTTTCTTTACTTAACATTGGTGTAATTTCTCCTGTCGACTTTTCATGATGCAACTTGACCAGGCATATAAGTAATCTTCATACATTATTTCTTTCAGTGTTTCTCACAAGTTCATCTATGAAGTTGACAGTTCAGCACTATGTTTCCAGGTTTTAATAATGCATTGGACAGTCCTTAACGTAACGTAAGCCACTTTAAATCCCATTGGTTGTTTTCTTTGCTTGATGCAGGGCAATACTTCGAGACTCCTGAAACACAGCTGTCCACTAAACTCAAGTAAGCTGGTAGAATTGAGGCAGCATCAACTTCACTGGTGGTTATATACACACACACAGCCTCTGAAAGCACTGCATAGACTATAATAGTAATAAAAGTGCATTTACAGTTTTTTTTCTGCTCAGGTTTGCACAGTTACACCCTTTAGGCCATCATGTATACACTGTCCTTACCCTTACACAATTCCCACAGCTGGTTTTTATCATGGTGAACTGGTTTGGTGTGTTTACAAGTGGGTCTATTGAGCGCTTTTTTATTGTCATCACAGTAAAGGAGATAGCACTAACGGTTTTCTTTTTAAAGTGTCATGATAAAACGCACGCACACGATTCATTAATGAGAAGCAAGACAGACCACAGTGCAAGTTCCTCTTCAAGTCTTTTTTTTTTTTTTTTTTTAACTGAGAAGTTGATTGATTTATGCAACAAAGTAACAGGTTTGAGGAGTAGGATCCCAGAGGCTTAAATACGGTGCTTTAAATCCCTCTTTTGATCAAACTTGCACATGTGCCTATACACACGCGCACAGCTCACGTGAGGGGCATGCATAAAGGCACAGTGAGGCTCGGAGGCCAGGACCGTGGGGTGGAGCATATACAAAAATAACCTTTGGAATACAATTTACAAAAATGCGTTATTACAATCTTGAGCCCGTTATATCTCCGGAAACATCTAATAAAACAAGCTAACTTTTTTTTGGGGGGGGGGGACTATAAACACTGAAAAAGAAAACAAAAAAAAACTTGTGATAACAGGAGCAAATAATTTACAGGTCACAGTACATGGGGCATCATGCACAGACTTCTTACATCTTCTGTTAATAAGAATATTAAGCAATAGCACACCTATAAAACAATGCATACAGGGCCATCAAAGAGAAGGAAAACAACAGACAATTAATTTTCAGTCCCAAGAGGTGTGTGTATATATATTTATACACTAGTATATACTGTACTGAATTGTCATAGAAAAGAGACGAGGGAATTTCCCGAGACAGCAGTGCACTAAATTTGGGCTGTCCGATCCGATTTTGCTTTCACTAGACAGAAATAAAACAGGATTGTGGTCCCAGTGAGGAGAAAGGGGAGCACCAGTGCAGGGAGCCCATGGCGGTCAGTCCTCATACAGCAGCAGCAGGAGTGTGTGAGACCGCAGCATGGAAGATTATCTGGATCACAGACTGATTGAAGCACGGTGCTGAGATCCTCTTTCTCTGATAACACTAAGAGGAGAGCCGAGCAGTGGGATTACGTCTGTGTGTATGTGATGGTGTGCTCAGGGTCGACTTTGGTCGACTGTGTTCAGAACGTCCTTGATCATGTCCACTCGGATGGAGGGTTTCTTGGGCCTTTGGGTTGCGTGCAGCGGTTTCCAAATCCTGATAAAGGCAAAGGGAAGCACAAAAGGGAAGCATGATGAGATATTTAGGAGCAAATTCATTTGGTGAATTTAGTTTCTCATCACCATAAAACTGTTCACATGTGAACACATCAGGAACACGCACCCATTTGTGAAACTGTCTCAGCATCAGTTCTTGCATCTGCTTTGTTGAAGTCAGAGTGCTTTCCATTCTCCTGCCCTTGTTCTAATAAAGTGAGTGTTACAGAAAGCATTTAAAATGATGCATTAAATCTGTTTTTTTTTTTTTTTAGTTTTAACATTTTTATTTGTAATTCTAATATTTACGGGTTTTTTTAAAGAAGGCAAAATGTGTCACATGATCTAAAGTGTGTGTGTGTGTGTATGTGTGTGTGTGTGTGTGTGTGTGTGTCTAGGCATTAACATTATACGTACCTGTCTGATGTTTTATTTGCTTGTTAGTTGCTCGCTGTAAGATTCAAGCATAGGTATGTTAAAAAATAAAATAAATTAAAAATATATATTTTTACATGAAATATAAAAAGATTCAATAGTATGTTTCTGGTCCTACCTGGAGAGAGGCATCTCCTATTGCTCCTGTACATTCATGTACCTCGCCTTGCACATCCACTGGATCTGGAGTAATACAGGAGAACAGATAACAGAGGCAGGAAATAAACAATCAGGATTGTTGCATGTGTTTAATAACTGCTACACAACAAGACTAATTAACCCGGAGAACTAGAGAATTAGAGCTCAGAACTATTCGAGGGTCCATGTAGAAGCTTACAGCAGATAGTTTTTCTTCATATAGCTAAGCACTGTCAAATCTTAAGAAACGCCCTGCACTAAGAGTGTATGATGTATTGTACACTAAAGCTTTTGAAACATTTGTGTTAAATAATTCTGTGAATAATGGAAATGTGAATATAAATTAAGCTTTAATCCATTCATTTTAAATGTAAAAGTTGTACTTCAAATCATTCAAAAGTGAATCAGTTCAACATTTGAAAGCTAAAAAAAGGAAAACAATCATCTTTCTACTTAAAAAAAGCTTCTGCTACACAACACAGCAGCATAAACACATTACAGTAAACAGAGGAAACTGTAATACTGTATCATGAAATGTGACCTGATGCAAGTTTGTGATTTGCCACTCTTTATTGTTGTGTCGAAACAGTAGCACGAGGGGTGTTCAAGTCAAACAGTGACTTTTGATGAAATTTCTTGCAAATTTACTCGTATGTACCATAGAGTACTTTGTGATAGAAAAGGAGCCTGAAGAACTACGCACAAACCCGTCCCTGGGAGACCAGCGTTTTAGACGTGAAGCAGGCAGGCCGATTACGACTCAGTCAAATTGAGAAACTCTGCATATTAATGGTATCCAAGTACTAGTGAACCGCGGTGATAAGTACATTAGTGTAGCAGAGGATTATAAAGAGCAATAAAGGAAGTTTTTACTCTCATAACTGGGCCCTCTTATTCTGCACAATCTAAAGTCCCGGTTTGACTTGAATACCCCTTGTATTACTGCACAAGTGCTATAGGACTTTTAACAAGCACTTTGAGGTGACTTTTACTAATAATCAGGTAAAAGGATAGAACCCCACAGATCTGTGCTGTAGTTACGATCACCAGACTCCTTCACTTCCATTTTGGTTATTATCTCTCTCTCTCAGCTGCCTTTTATGTTGTACTTGGGTTTATCTGTGCTGGGATGTGATGTGATGAGGTTTAGCATATCTGAGTCGGCATACAAAATGCGTATACATTTCCTGCCATTTCAGCCGCAGACTGAGGCCCGCATGAACCCCAATGTTTACATCAATACTCAAATGTGCTGCTTCCAGAAAATGGGTTTGTGTGTTAAAGTGCACACACACACACAGACTAATAATAATCAAAACATGATCTGCCCACATGTGAGAAACCACTTATCAGAGAAAAACAACTGAACAAGCTGAATTTTGTTATGAATAATCAAAATAAAAATCAATATAATTAAATTCAACAAGTTTCAATAAACATTAATTATAACTACTTATCATACAGTTCATATTAATTCTTATAACCAGCATGTGTTTATGAAAGCATCAATTAGAGAACAGAAATGCGAGAACACTCGATTTATAAAAGTCTTGAATATTTACCCCACTTCCTGCCCTTTAAGCCCTGACATGAACACAAACATGAGTTAAAATGGATCCATGGCTGCTTCTGATGCCCATGTGTGGCCGGACAGGGAAGCAGATGGCTGGGACGCACCTGTGGCCAAAAAGAAGGACTCAAAGGTTCTTTCAGGAAGAGGGGGAGGCGAGTCGTCACTCTCGTCGCTGTCTGAAGCACACAAGATCACGGTTACCGATCGCTCACACACACTCGTACACACCATAGAGTGCTTGGAGATGGGAAAAGGAGCGCAAGGAACTACACACAGCCAAAACTGACCAGAATCAGCCCGAGTCATACATCAGGGCACATACAGGGGCTTTCAAATGCAGCAGCACTGGAGTGTATTAAACAAAAAATTTCATGTTCAGAGTTCGAATCATCTGACATGAAATGTTTGTATCCCTGGTAATACTGGACATTGCCTGAATAGCAAAGCTGTGAATCATAGGTAGACTGTCGAGTCGATTCAATTTCTGGACAATACAATTTTTCATTGTATTCTATTTATAAGCACTAATGTTTACTGTCTAATTTTTCTAAATCAGCTATATTTCTAATAATATATTAAGTTGCCATATTAACTAAAATAAAAACTACTAAAACTAAAATCTAATAAACATAAAAATGCTATGTAACTTGTGTTGATCATTTAAATGTCAAGTCTCAAAATAAGTGTTGTGCAAATCATCTGCCCCACACTCCAGTCCAGTAGGTGGCAGTAATGCACAACCCACCCATAAACTCAAAAAGAAGAAGTGGTGACGCGCTCGCTTAATACATTGAAAGCGAGAGTTTGTATTTTCTGCTAAAGTCTGGTTTATTTTGAAGAAATCTGTTCATTTTATACCATTTAACATTTTTAGGTTCACCAAAATTAAAGGCATGAATTGTTTCTACCTTACAAACTGACGCATTGATCGAAATGAACTGGAAAATAAATGATTGATTACATTTCATATGTATTGAATGAGATAGTTCTAGTATTTAAATCTTGCTATAAAGCCTGATGTGTTGTTGCTGCGACATGCGAGTAGGCACATCTACCTCAGATGTATTGATATATTATAAATTCTACTTGTTTGGCTGGAGTGTTTGGTAAGTTTTAAATCTGTGTTGGGACAGGAATGATCCCAAAAATCAACATTTTGTAAACCATTAAAAAGCAATATCAGAAAATATTATTACTATTATTTTAAAAGTTATATGACACGATACGATATAATGTTTAATCAGGCAATGTTTCCACAGAGATACAAACAGAAGTTTAAAAAAAGATGCCTGCTCATTAAAGATGGTGTTTCTGCTCATTAAAGCGTTAATACGGCCGTACATTGTAGAGCACAAAAGAAACAGTTAACTTCTTAAAAAGCTGCCTCGAATCCAAGTAGAGATCTACTCAAAACTCAACTACTTTCATTTCACCCTCAGCCCATCAGCCCGTAACTCCACAGCCACAGCGCATGCAGCCGATCCAATCCAACATCAGCCCGAAATCATGTCTCCAAACTCTAAATCATGTCTCTTTATCTTAGCGTAGATGAATTCTGATTTCTTAGTTGTATAGAGAAGAGAAAAGAGCAGCCCTTTTATATAAAAAGCAGGGCAGGAACGTCCCAGACACCAACAGATTAAAACAAAGGAGCAAGCGAGTAAAAAGCAAAGATATGCTGAGAGGTAAATTCCATTCAGGTGCGGACAGACTACTGATCAGTCATGCTCTAATTTTTTTGAGCACTCTTTCGCCATACAGACACACACATGCACACAACAGGAAATCATCAACAGGTCTGAATAAATAACACTATTAATAATCTGTGACTCGGCTCTTTTCAGTCCCGCAGTTGGAAATCTGTCTCAAATGGAATCTGATGAGAGTTTTTGAAAGTGTGATAACCGCTCCAGTGAAGTCACTAGCTACGTTCACACGGACAGTTCTCTCTTCAATCTCTTTAAAACCATTCCGATTAGAGATTCCAACTTAACTGTTTACATAAATCCTGATTTTAAAATGTGTGTGTTTACATGATCAAAGTGGTGAGTGGTCCTGCCGGCTGTGACTCGTTTAACCTGCCGAAATGTAACAGAAGGATTTTTCTTCAACTTTGAAGTGAAGTCAGGCTTCACAGCTTTTCTTATAAAATCACACCTTCTGTGTTACAAAAAAATGTAGTCTCGGCTATGATTGGTTAGATTCTTTTCTACATATAAAATGATGAAGAATCTAATAACTCCTTTGTTTCAACATCACAATTTAATGTGTCTGTTATAAATATAGCCGATTTCCAAAAAAGGACATTTGGTTAAAGCAGTTTAATTCTGGTATTCGTTATTAAAAACTAATCTGAATGGTTCGAACATGCTGACATATTTAAAAGTGTACACAAGCCCTGAGCGTAAGTGATTAATAAAGTAGTCAAAAGTGGAACTACTTATTTAAATACCTGGGTTCCAGCAGACTTCTAGACATGATTCGGGTTCTTGTGAGTTCTACATTCTTGTGGATTCTAGATTTAACCTGGGTTCTCCTAAGGGTTCTAGATCAGATTGCATTTTTTTAAATTTGGAAGGAACCCTCAGGACAGTAGCTCACGTTTTGTGGAGAAAATAAATAAATAAATAAATAAATAACACTTTCTACCCAATATTTAAACTTGGCAGCCCACTTATAACAAAAACATCTACTGTATTGTGCATGTTTACAGCACTATGTCGTTTTTAGTGGACTCCATCCTGACGGGAAAAAGTCCTTTAGAGTTTTTGATTTTCTGATTAACTAAATAATGCACATAATTGTCCACAACAGCTTAACATTGCTGTGTTTAAAGAACATTTCCTAGGCAATTCTAATCAGCGTCTCTTAATCTGACCCAAGATCACTCAAGACTACTCATGCAGAAAAAGCAGCAGGCTTTGTGATTAGTGAGACTTTGCCTGTTTCCATCGTGAGATAAATGAGCTGGTCCTGATGGCTTCATCCTGACCTGACAGAAACAACATGGACATTATGCTAAAAAACAAAAAGTCCTACAGTTCAGGCTTTTAGATTTTAAATTGAGAAAGAATTTTGTTCTACATTTCACCTTTGGAGTAGTAGTTATGTTATCTAAACGTTTATTAATACAAGTGTAAGTGCAGGTGAGTTCTCTGTGTGTGTGTGTGTGTGTGTGTGTGTGTGTGTGTGTGTGTGTGTGTAGGGGATGTGGTGAGGATGTCTTTTTTGACTTCCTTTTCCCCAGATAAGACATCTTTAGCACCCTGACATACCTGTCTCTGCATCTGCCTCTGAGCAAACACCAGCTATGGACATTGAGGTAACCTTCCGGGGGACGCTGTCGTCATGGGGTGCTGCTGAAACTTTGCCGGTTGCCGTGGAGACACTAGATTGGCAGTCAATGTGACTGGAAAGAGGCAGGGAGTCCTCGCCGTCCTCAGGGTCCGAGTGGTCCGAGTGCAGCGGGTTGGTGAAGCTCAGAGCGGTCCTGATGGGAGCCCCTTCACTCTCAGGAGCGGTGCCAGAGGTCAGGCTGGAGACAGGTGTGGGGTTTGCAGAGCGTGTCCAGACCACCTGCCCCTTGTTGGCACGCAGAGGCAAGTGGTCTGGGCGGGGCGGGTTTTCCGAATCCTGTGACAGAGAGCTGTTACTGGAACGCACTTTGAAAGCATGTGTTCGTTGCAGTGCACTACTGTTCTCGAAACTACGTGGTCCCTCCTGCAAGGGCACTTTCTTGATCTCCACACTCAGAGGAGTGTGTTTATTGGACTCTGAGGGTGAAGGGACTGAGGCAGGCACTGAGACAGGCATAGTGGGGACTCCCTGGGGGTCGCCACTGTAGTTCTCGTTGAGGTCCGGTTCGTGTTCAGACGCCAGCAGGTGCAGCACGGGTTTGGGGTGGTAGCGATCGTTCTCCTGGCGCACATCGCTCACCGTCGGGAACGCAGAAGGTGGCGATGGAGTGAGGATGGGCGGCACCGGACGAGGCTCAGGGGCCTGCAGGATTTCCTCTTGAACTTCACCCTCAACCTGAGAACTGAGGCAAAGAGCAGGAAACAGAGTGACCACAAGGGGGCAGACTACATTCAATATTGAGATGTTCAAATTCTACTAATCAGAGTAATTCGAGATACACAGCAACACTACTAGAGTTAAAAAAAAAAAAAAAAGAAAGAAAAAAAAAGATGGAATAGATATCTGATGGGAAAATAAATGATATCAGACCCACGCGTTTTTGCCTGATAATTGAAGTTTCAGTGGAATCTGAAAGAAAAGTAATATTGTTCCATCTCTAGTTATCTTATAGAAATTAAGTCATAAATTCAGTTAACAAGAGTCTTACCATGGCATTGAAAACAATTTTACTGATAAAATACAGAAGATTTAATCCATGTGCTCCTCTAACACACTAAAGGACTGAAAGTAATTTCTTGGCCTAAAAAAGAACTGGGTGTCAATTCCGCTCCACTAATAATCTACAGTATACGCACAAAAACACTGAGACTTAAAGGTAATCTCCCTCACAGCTTGAGAGCGGGAGGATGTGGTCATGAACCCCAAAGGCACCAAACTACTGGCATGTGTGTGATTTGACAAAACAGATCTGTTGGCTTTATGCTTCACAAGAACAGAAGACAAATGTGAAGCAACTCGGTGGTTTGGAGACAGGACACCCTTGTTAAAGTCACTCAAACTGTTAGCTCATGGGCTGTCATTATCTCCCTCTTTTCCAGTAGCTCATACGGAGTAAATACCACAGAGAGTCACTGTACTTTAACCTGCTGTGAAAACTCACAACATAAGCTCAGTTTGAAGGACACACAATCACACGCGCACAGTTCTGTCTTCTGCTGCATTCCACTAGGTCATGTCTCGTAAATTTCACACCTCAACTTGGAATTCCCTTGAGTTCAGCAAGTGGCATTAAGTCAACATTGCTGTTCACAGCATGAACAGTGAACGTGTACCCTTAAATGAGTTCTAGCATACAGAAGAATGTTCAAACATTGCATTAATCAACACACAGATGTGTTTACTTGCTAAATCTAGAAAACTGGATTTACAGTTCACTGTTTTGAGAAGGAAACTCATCTATTCTTGCAAATAAAAAATAAAACATGACATCATCCTGAGCTCCAACTTCCCACTTCCTAGATAACTCAAATGCAGCAGTACTCTCCCAGTGAGAACCGTCCATTTTACAGTAGGAACAACAACCCCCCAGAGCAAAGCTCTACTTTTGTGCTTTATACTACGACACAAATTTCAATGTATGAGCATGTGCGCACGCACACACACAACTTTACTCACTCAAACATCTACAACCGCCCTTTAAGTCGAATGCTCCCTGTATTTATGTACATAAGTACATTCAGTTTAAAATAAGCTCAAAGATAGAGAAAATAGAGGAATAAGGAACAGCATGTAAAAAAATGACTCTCGTCTCTGTCTCATATTGAGCTCCACAGACTGTCCAATGTTCCCAGCAAACACACTCCAGACAGGGTGACAAAAGACACATAAGACACATTAATCCACACCTACGTCCTCGCGCGCAGCCCTAGCACTAAGCCACCCAAAACCACCTACATACTTCGTACTGCACAGTAACCTTCCTTTACGTCATGTCACACTGTGGAGGTGTGCTGGGGTGAGCGTTACCTCCGAATACGCGGCGGTTTGGGTGGAGGCGTGTCCCACTGGTCCTCATCTGAATTCTGGCTGGGTTTTTCCGGACTGCCTTCATCCTGGGGTAGTGGGCAGGTACACACAAAAGCCACACACACGCACATACACACCAATGCAGTAAAGACAATTTGAATCAGAATATTGTTTGAGCTCTGGACTAGATAGAATCACAGTGTATAAGGGTGTGTGTGTGTGTGTGTGTGTGTGTGTGTGTGTGTGTGTGTGTGTGTGTGTGTGTGTGTGTGCGCACATGTCTGAGTGATGCCATGGCCAAGTGGCTCAAGTCATGATTACTGAACAGAGGTACTGTGTGTGTGTGTGTGTGTGTGTGTGTGTGTGTGTGTGTGTGTGTGTGTGTGTGTTCTCAGTGCCAGATGTGGGTTGATTCTCAGGCTCTAAGGGCATTTTGGGAGCATTATGTCTGCAATTCCTCTGCCTTACAAACAGGATGTTAGCTCTGGCTCTTGTCCAAATGCTAACTGTTCCTCCTTTTAGTTTCGCACACACTTCAGTGTGGGTTTTTTTGGTTGGCGGGGGGGCGGGGTTGTCTCTTCTTTTCCCTTGCTATTGTGAATATTAGTTTTTTTTTTCCCCCTGATCATTAGGTATTTGAGTCGCACATGATTGTGAGTGTATGCTGGACATTGGATGAACAGTGAAGCATGGACACTCACCATGCCATCTGTTAGCTCTGAATTGGTAGGACTCTCCAACAACAACAGCTGCTTCTCGAAAAGTTGGGCGATCGCTCTGTGGACTAACTCATACTGCTCCTGTGAGAGAGGAAAAAATACTACCTACATAAGCACAGAATTTGTTTAAAAATGTGTGGTTATATTCCTCCAAGCTGTTAGCTCACCTTTGTTTGAACGGCCGAGTGCCTCTGTGTTCGCATCTCCTGAATCAACTGAAACACGTTAAAATCCTCAGGAATTCTCTGTAAATAAAAAAAAAATAATAATAACTAAATGAAATCGAGGCAATCGATGTACGAGATGACCTGAAAAGACAAAACACTAATACAGTAGGTGGAAAGAGACAGGAAAACCAGGTTACCCCAGTTTTTAGCAGGTTCCATGTATAGTCGATGGCACAAATGGCGCCTGTTCTCCCACATCCAGCACTGCAAATCAGGAAGGACAAAAATAAAAATATCTAATTAGACACACTAACATAAGTGTACATTGTCCAGTTTGAGAAGTGTGTTCATCCTGAGGATGCTGAATGTCTGATATCTCTTGTACATAAACGTTATTTAAACTTGTAACAGCTCTCTTCACGTTTGTGGATTTTCATTGCACTGGAAAAATTCACTGTAAAATGCAATGTGGTACTTTTTTTTTTTTTTTTTTTTTTTTTTAAGGTCCCATGTGTTACTATTTCTTTAACAAGTTAACACTCTGAGCTCCACCAGAGTGTGTGTGTGCGCGCTCCAGCTAAAATACTCCTCAGGTTACTCCTCATTTACAAGCTGAGAGATGGACTCATCTCATATATAAGGTAACCTCATATAAGGTTGGGGAGAAAAATCTAATTAGCTTGTTTAAACCCGTCAAATAGAAAAAGACAAAAAGAAAGAAAAGAATGCCTAAACATGACTAAAAAGTTAATTTAGCATAATAGTTTTTTTTTTAGGTAAACACAATGTCAGTGGTGAGTTTTTCATGTTCACTGCCATGTCTTCGTTGGTCTCCTATAAGGACAGTCAACCTGCTTTGTTCAGTGAAACAAGGTGTCCGTTTGCTGTTTATTGCCAAAACACAGTGTACATCAGACTCCTCGGAGAAGATAGGTCTAGCTTGCAAGAACACAGGACTGTTGACTTTGAACAACGCAGTTGCAGGAACGTTCTTTTTAAACAACCATTTCAAAAACCTATATGGTTTTTCCTGCTGGAAGCAACCAAGTGTCTAGAATGTCCTTCTCTGGGATAGCATTACAATTTCCCTTCCATCTTAGTTAAAGAACTCTCGAACAAAGCGAGCTCCATTAAAACGCTCCGTGTTAAGTTTAGAGAGTGGAGGAAAAAACACAGCTTAGAAGAATTTCTCTTATGACAGCAACCAACATCACATAGCCAGATTAAGTCATTTAAAATGTGTGTGTTGAGTGTGAGCGCTGAGACGACCCATGTGGCATTAAACAGGCCATGAAGCACTCGCCTGAAGGTACAGTACTTCCTGACTGCGATTAATTATAGCTTCAGATCAAAGGTATTGAAAAGGCCCAAGAATGCAGTTTGGAGGCCTGACTCTGTCTCTCCCTCTCTCTTTCTTCCTAACACACACACCGATGTGAGCAAGGAGGCATTAAGACTCAGACATGATGTCACCATTCAGTCTTGCAAAGTCAGTGGCACCCCATAGAGAATCAAGGAAGAAGCACATATAGTTTATAGACAAACTACAATACAGACAGTAAAAGTGCTTAATGAGACTGTGGCTAGCTTCTCCATATCATCTAACAACTACTCTATTCTAGTCTAATCCAACAAACACAGCTGTAAAGATGTTGGTAAATTCCTGGCCTGCCACTGCTGAAGCTACGAGCGCGACAGATCAATCCTCGACTGGTGCAGTTTGGTCTCACCTTACCTGCCTAATTTACACAACCGAAACAAAAGAAAGAGATGAAAGTAAAGCCCACCGTACCTGCAGTGTACACAGATGGGAACATCATCGTGCTCCTGGTACTCTCTCATCAGTGCAATCATGTCCAATATTGAGTCAAATGATGAGGGAACATCATGATCTGGCCAGTTGATGTAATGGAATTGGGTTATTCTACGAGACTCCTGACGAAACAGGGGGAGGAACAGATGATGGATGGGATGATAACTGGAATGCACATCTTAACAGATTGAAGGAAGATACTCACATTCTCAAACTCCACTGTAAGGCTACGGATGTAATAGTCAGTTCTAGGTTGTTCTGATTCCTGAAAAATAGGCAAGCAAAAGATTAAACTGGATTTTTTTTTACTCATTTGAAGCCTGAAGGAAATATGAAACACAAAGTATGAATGAGACCATGCTTAGAAAATTATTTGTCTAATTCATATATCACCTGATGCAACGTAAAACCAGTAAAAATCAGGAATTATTCTGGAATGAACGATCATAACCATAATTTAATTAAAGGAGACAATATTCTGCAGAGATGGGCATTGTGGGAAGTGAAGGAAGCCGAGGAAGCGGAAACTTACACAGGAGATCCTGAAAAGGCCAAAGGACATGGGCTCATCTCCGAGCAGGGGATAGTACCGCTCACATTTTTTCTGCAGTCAGAAAAACAATATCACAACTCCAAATCACAAAATAAGGATTAAAGCTTTATGAAGTCGGTGAACTCCTGGAGAAAGAATCATCGTTCATTCTGTCACACAATATAAACTTTCTTACATACAACTAACTCTGTGGTACATAAACCCTCCATATTGTCCTCAGCACGTTAAAAAGCATGAATGATGGCTCTTACCCTGCCCATCTCAAACTCCCGACACGCCATGACAATGACCTGCAGGATAAAAGCGAAGCGATTACAACGTTTTCATTTAAAAACACAACTGATAAATACAGCAGAAAGTACCCCAAACCCCTTGTGTTTTTTAGTTGTTTTTTTTTACGCACTTGTTTTTTGTTCCTAATAATTTAATACCAACATTGTTATATAGCACTAGACTGCTGAAACAGAATCTGATTTGTACTAAATCTCTCATATGGACATCATCTTTATTTTGTATACTGAATGAGAATTTTGGCATCACCATGGCATCAAAGTAAGAACACAGAATCATCTTAGGCCTTAAACAGCACTTTTAATTGACTGTTTTCCCATAACAGCACAACCCATTAGGTCTAATTCGTATGCAAATCATTACCAAATTTAAAAGAATTGAAGCTTAATGTGTTTTCCTAAAGACTGGACGTTAATATCAGCACGTGTGGAAATGGACACACACGATGTGAGAAAGCAGCGAAAGTTACTCACTGCGACATGGTATTCCCAGATCATCCTCCAGAAGTCGAGAACAGTGTTGGGCAACGGGCCCTGTGTGGCAATGTAGGCCTCAGGCCCATCCACTCCCTGTACACAACCATAAAATCAAACGGGTTTAAAAACACATGGACAGTGTTTTTGTGGACACTAGTTCTCATTCCAATTTCATTACTACTCACCTACGAATTTACCATAATTCATGAAGTATGTTGATTTAAAATACTTTTTATACCTTGTCTATAAAAAGGCACTTTCCCTCAAAAAGTATCAACACAGTTTGTGCAATTCACGATACTTTAGTGCAGATTTGATGTATAGTGTTTAAGTATTGATTTTATAAATCTATGTATAATGTGAGCACGCAGGCAGCACATGTGGCTTCACTTTAAAAGCAGGCAAGTTTCGACTAATCTGCGCTCGTTATGTTGTGAGACTGGTGTATGTGTGTGTAAAGATTTGCTTTTTAAACTAATTTGCTCACAGTTTGAAGAAAAAGGCTGATTGGAGGTTTTTAACACACACCCTTTATTTTTGATAAAATAATGCCTTAAAAACATGTTTGTGTTTCACCACTGGAAGCTTGTACACGCGCCACAAAACAGGTTTTTTCCAAGGCTGCTCAGTTGACAACTGATCATAGATGATTGAGAAGAAACCAGGCAAATCCTGTCACTGGCCAATTAACCTGTGCATCTATGCATTTATCGATGCATCTCGATTATAAATGTAAAAAAAATATTATCTTTTCTGGAGCCAGTGTGGTAAAATAATCAGCAGACCAAAAAATTGCGATATATAACTGAATCCTTCCCCCCCACATCTCCAGTTTGTACATCTGTACAGCACAGATTAAACCTAGTCTAGTCATGGTTTCTGCAGGTGCACATCAAAAGACATCCACTCTGTGTACTTCACTAGGCGTGCAACGAAACTCGAGATTGAGATAAAATATTTTTACCATAGTATGTGCATGCATGTGCTGGTATACGCAAAAAAAAAAAAAAAAAAATCTTTCACACACACACACACACACACACACACACACACACACACACACACACTAGAATACAGACAAAAATGTATTTTACCTTAATAAAGTTTGCGTTGATGTAATCCGTGTCCTGATTGGATGTCTTTAATGTCACTTTCACTCGACTGTGGTCAACTGGTGGGTGAGAAAGACAGCAGAAATAAAAAACGCTTTAATTCACCTTGCAAACTAGCCCACGTGAAAACAACCTTGCTCTCCTAATGACTTTATGTTCTACAAACTGCTCTTATTATTTGTGACGCTTATAATCGGTCATAAAGAACAATTCTACAGCTTTTCTTATACACTCAGGACATTTAGGTTGGAAATCAAAGATCAAAATAAAAAGTTTGATCCTTTCTCTTTTCTCAGCTTCAAAATGTCTTGGTTTCCAGACAGCCCTCTGATCTGTAGTATTCACAAGAAAAAACTGAAATAACCCACGAGAAAACATTCAGTGGGGTAAGTATTCAATCAGTCGATCACAGATACATGTTCTGATATTTCTGGCCACCCGAAAAACACGGATCCTTTCGTCAGAACTCGGCCGTGTTAAATATCAGAATACGAGTGCCGAATTTCTGTTCTATTGTCTCGTATACAACTTTAAACCTCATGTCTTCAGTGTACACCAGAAGCACTGGAAACGCTGTATTTCTGGTGTGAGATTCACTGATTAAATTATGGATTGAGCTAAGGATGATCAGGTCTTACTACAATCGGAGCCGCTCATCATTCAGGGAGTAATTACTCGCCAAAATCAGTACATCTATAGGTGAACTGTTACAACACTGAGAGCTTCAAATGTCTCAAACATGGATGCACCCGGGTTTAACAAGGCTAGTGGCTACTGCGGACAGGAACCATGAGCTGCCCAACAGGAACAACGTGTCTGTCAGCATGTGTAGTGTTGCCTGTTTATTATCTAAGCAATCGCTGCGCTGTTGTTAGTCCTGACTAACACGTAACAATGCTATGTTTAACTGTAAGAGAAATACTGTTCCATGCTGCTCAACCATGAAGTGCACTGCATTTACACACAGCACTTTACTAAAAAAAGTAAACAAAATGGACTTTTTCCTTTAATAGGATGGAAAAACTCTTGTCCACCAGGCATCTATGAATGAAATATTAATAGCCCAGACAGGATATCAGTCTTGTCCCGGGAACCCAGGCCTGTAATTCGCCATGGACTCACACAGTACATGACCCTGAGCAGCTAATCTATCTCATGTCTCATTCACATGAGAACTGCAGGGTTGAGAAACAGTAACGTTAACATGATTAACCGGGGCAATACACAACAGTGTGCTGATTAAACACACAACACGCTGTGCTTTACTTACATGGCAGTATGTCTTTATATCTGTTCTTTTTCACATTCTCTTCTCTCTCGCCAACATTAGTGGGATAGATTTTTTCCGTCTTGTATTTGGTCGATAATCTGCGTAATCTCTGTGGGGAGAGAAAGAGGGGACAATAATCAGGGTTAACAGACTGTATTTATAGAGCGAGCGCGCACGCACGCGCGCACACACACACAATACATCTTGTACATTTGAACATCTATGGAGAAAGGTTCTGTGAAACCAAAATCTATATAAAAAAAATTATAAAAATATGAGGATTGATGGAAAAATCTATCTTGTGGATCTTCTCCTGACGTGCAGATGATTTAACCACACGTACACCAACGCTCAAAAGATTGGGATCACTTGCAAATTTCTTTGTATTTCAAAGAAAAACACATTTTCATGCAATTCACAAAGAATTTTATCTATTTCAAAATCATAAAGTTAGCCAGAATTCTGACTGTAATGAAGCGGCCTGCACAGCCTCCGGATCTGAACCCTATCGAGCTGTTGTGGGAGCAGCTTGACCGTATGGTACGGAGGAAGACTCCATCAAGCCAATCCATAATGTGGGAGATGCTCCAGGAAGCATAGGCTAAAATCTTATCAGATTATCTTGAATAATTGACAGCTAGAATGTCTGCAGGCTGTAATTGCTGGAAAAGTTTTTTT
>JAOTRS010000011.1:193741-205630 GCA_028565755.1 Dinotopterus cunningtoni | reverse complement strand
TAACTAACAAGTGTACAGTGTGTAAAACTGCATATAATGTGAAATTTTAAATACATTTATTTTTTAAATACATTTTAAAAAATATATTTTTAAATACTTTTTACTTTATGAAAAAGGGTATATTATTTACCTTCAAAAGATCATACATAATATTTTTTTTATTTAAAAACTTAAGCAACAGAAGAATAAAGTGTATAAAATTGTAAATACACCATGTTTATCTTTTTTAATGCTGTGGAATTTTTCCTATTTTTATAAAAAAAAAAAACATTTAGGATTGTTTACAAATTTAATGCAACCCTACTGCAAGCACGTACATTATAATAGTGTATATATTATGTACTACAGAAATGCCTTTGAAAATTATATAAGAACTTTTAGTTAAAAATAACAGGAAACTTTGCTAATGCTTTTCAGTCATCAGTTTAGCAAATAACATTTTAAAATGTATTTTAAACAAAAAACTGCTCCCAAAGTCAGTGTTGAGAAAGATGATTATGCCAACCTGCACCATAACTTACAGTATAATAATAATAATAATAATAATAATAATAATAATAATAATAATAATACAGTTGGAAATTATTTTTCGTTGCATTTACGTCTATTAACTCATCCTGTGGAATACTTTTAATAAAAATACAGGATTGAATTATTAATGAATGGTGTGTACTCTGATGCTGCTGACGCCATCTTGGAAAACAGAGCTTTAATAGGAACTGGTCACTGGTGTTACTGTCACTGGTGTGACACCACTGACCATTAACACTGTCGTTTTACTGACTTAAACTGATGGCACCCCAGTCAAGATGACGGCCTATTAAATATGGGTTGTAGCATTCACAAAGAGAGTCAGACTTTAAAATAAAACTTTAATTAAAAAAAGAGAACACACTTTGAGAATGAGCCACAGCTACTCTCTATGTACAGACGGTCAGAGAAAGTACGGGTCAGTTCTAAACCAAAAACCTAAAGGACAGAAGATTAGTGAGCGAAACTTGTCCCACCAGTGTCTGTGTGTGTGTGTGTGTGTGAAAGAGATATTTACAGTTTTACACACACATGCACGGAAAACGAGGCTGTTTACTCAAACTGACGCGCCCTGAACACGCCGCCGGAGCTGTGCTAGTTTAGAGAAGACCTCCTCAGTGTAGACTGAAAACAAGCGGGGACACACACACACAGGCTGGGAGGCTTTGGGGCAGTTCGCCTGTACAGGGGTAATAGCATCTTTGTTATCGAGAAAGACATTAAGACAAACGGGACAGCGTTAATTGTAGCAATAAAGCAAACGCACGGATGTTTCAGAAAAAAAGTGCAGAGGTGTGTGTGTGTGTGTGTAAGAGATAGAGAGTTAGGGTGTGATGAACACTGCTTTGAAACTGTGCTAAGAAGGAGAGAGGTAGGCCGCAGAAGAAGCCTGCTAGCTGGAGTTAGTGGGAGCTCTGTCTGTGTGTGTCTGCGCGTGCGCATCTCCGTCTGGATACAATGATTTCATACGAAAGATACAAAGTAGCGCCCCAACAGCGCGCGCGCGCGCGCGTGTGTGTGTGTGTGTGTGTATCTGTGAACTGCTCCTGAATTGCGAGTGGCAGCTGTGTGTGTGTGTGTGTGTGTGTAAGAAGATTGGCTGCGGTCTTTCTCTCACCATGAAGTCCGAGCTGAAGTTGTCCTCTCCTCTCTGCTCCCCCGATCGCATGGCGTGAACCCCCTGAATGAACTTCCTCAGGATGTTCGCCTGGTCCATCCTCACTGTCCCTGAACACCGGCAACCCGGCCGCAATGTATGTACAAAAACGAAAGACAAATAAATTAAATAAATATCTCAAAGGAAAACATCTTCTCTGGGGATTAATTCCAACATCTTCATGGCTCCATGCTCCTCTTCAGTCCCAGATGAATACCGAGCTGTTGGAGATCTCTCTCACCGCAGCAGCTCGCTGACTCTAATGCTGTTCTGTGCATATATTTACAGTATGTGTATATAGATAGATATATGTACACATCTAAAACAGCCCTAGACTCACCCCTCCCTGGCTCCTCCACACTGCCACATTACCAACTCCACTCAGAAACAAAACTGTCTGGACCGCCCAAAAGCCGCCTCGACCCTGGCTACGCCCCCCGCACAGAAAACTCTACTACAATTGGACAGTGACTCGCACATGCTAGGATCTGATTGGCTACAGATTCGTGTCTATCAAATGTAACGCTGCCTTCTTAAATGTTCATTGTGAGATCTGGCTGTCAATCAGAGCTGGACGTCAGCATGAAAATGATTGGTTGAGTCCGGTGCGCGCGTCCCACCCAGATTTCCGCTCGGTGTGACGTGTGGACGAGCTTTAATCAATAAATATTAAAAACAATCTACGTGATTTGGTGCAGAATAAATTCAGGTAAACTGGGACACCCGAGTGACTGGGGCAGTCCAACCTATCAGTATTATTTTTGTGGCCAGTTGAGTAGAAGTCAAAAACTTTTGTTAACATGACTTAATTCACGTGACATCATTAAATGGGTGTGGTCATCCTCAAACCGGAAGTTGACCCCCACACACAAATCTTGGGGTTGGTATAATGACATGGCTACTTAAAGATCTATTTCTGTTACAAAAAAAAGTACACATTTAGTATAAGCACAAAAGTTAGATCATATTGGCCATATTGCTCATGGACATAATACAGTAGGAAAAAAAGAGGAAAAGGTATATAATGAAGGCATATGTAACACCCTTCAAGTGCAGTTATACTGTATGATGCACTTATGTGCTTTATGTAGTGTTTTTTATGAATTGTTCTTATGATATTTTTAGAAATTAATTATAGAATGTCAATTTATAAGTCAGTCTTATTATTTTCACATTACTTTCTCTCTTATGTTATTATTTATTTAGATGGTCATACAATCTTAGATTATAAATCTCAAAATGTTTTTTAGTCATACTTTACAAAAGCCATGCCTTTTTACAATATAATAGTTTTTTTTCCTGGGTAGATAGTCAACTCTGTGAGTATTTCAGGAATGTGTCGTACAGTATGTTGGTCATTGTGTTTGTTGTACAGGGGTGTGACTTACTGTGTCCGACTGAATGTGAACTAAGAAAAATCAGCTGATTCCTGAGTCTTGCTTCCCAAAACATATTTATCGGCAGTGTCATAAAAGGTCAGTGTATTTAGAGAATCTTTGACTTTCGAGGTGAGTATGGAATCAGCAAAAAATCAGGGTTTGTGTTAGTGACTATTTGGTTGACATAAGCATTTAATAATATTCTCACAATGTGACTCTATTTTTCTAGTTTAGGTTATTACCCAGGCTGATGATTGGTCTTTGGACTCTCCCATGACAGCCATCATTTGCACCTACAACCATGTTTAAAAGTTAGTAACCCCTTGTTTAATTCTATGGGTTTTTTGTGTGTATGAAAAACATAATATAAATCATCGGGTCATAGCGGGTCTCAGTGTTAGGCAAATACAACCTCAGACAAACAGCAACATATACCTTATACCATACATACCATAACATAACATTTAAAAAAGCATGTGGGCAATACTAAGTACCACCTTTATTTAAAAGCTTGTAGAGCCGCCTTTACCAAGTAATTTTTTTCTCTATTCCTCACATCGTTGTGGAGGAATTTTGGCCCATTCCTCTGTACAACATTGTTTCAGTTCATGTGAGTTTTGTGAGGAATTTGCATATGCACAGCTCTCTTAAGGTCCCACCACAATATGTCAATTAGGTTGAGGCCTGGACGTTGACTACATCTTTCCAAAATCTTGATCCTTATATTTTTTAGCCATTTTGATGTAGATTTACTGGTGTGCTTTGGATAATTTCCACCAAGCTTTAGTCGTCAGACAAATGGCCTCACATTTGCCTCTACAATAATGTGGTATACAGAGGAGTTTATGGTAGACTCACTGCCTGCAAAGTGCCCAGGCCCTGTGTCTGTAAAACAAGTTCAAATCATCACGGCTCCGCAGCCTTGACATCAGGTATGAGGTGTTTCTGCTGGAATGCTGTTTTTTTTTCCAAACATGGCACTGGGCATTAAGGCCAAACAACTGCACTTTGGTCTAATCTGTCCATAGAACATTATTCCAGAGGCTTTGTGGTTTGTTCAGATGCAGTTTTGCAAATCTCAGTTGTGTTTCCATGTTTGTTTTAGACAGAAGAGCCTTTCTCCTGGCACTCTTCCAAACAAACTGTACTTGTTCAGTCTTTGTCTGATTGGAACTGAGATATAGCTTTTAGGGGTTTGTGTGTTTCTCTGAACATATTATGGTCTGACCTTGGGGTAATGTGCTAGGACATGCACTCCTGGCAACTGTCTTGAATGCTCTTTACACTTGTAAATAATCTTTCTCACCCTAGAAGAATGAACTCCAAATTGTTTGGAAATGCTTTTATAGCCATTTCCAGATTGATGTGCAGCAACAATTTTTCCTCTAAGACCATTGCTTATGTTTTTCCCTCTTGGCCTTGTGTTAACACACACCTGAATGCTTCAAATCAGGAAGCTGCCAAAACTTTTATAGAGATCTGTATACCTGTTGATGATCAATTAATCAAGGGCTGATAATTAGAAGCACCTGGCTGCAACTTACCCTCTTAAATCCAGTGGAAGCAGTAAGGGGAACCTAATATTGCCCTCATCATTTTTGGCTTAATTTTTGTTAAATAAATAATTGCACAGTGAAAAAAAAGTTATATGTTTGTCTAAAGTTGTATTTGACTAATACTAAGTTGATCAGATGATTTTTTATATGTTTTTACATTTAAGAAACCCATGGAAGTGCCCCAAGCGGGGGCCCTAACATTTAAACAAAACTGTATGACGCCATTAATGCCACACCGAGTATGTAAAGCATCTCCATGATGAATGAGTGAGGACACCAAGTATCATTAGTTCTTTAACTATTAACTAATTCAGAGATGTACAACTCAAAATATGACTTTGCTCTGGGGATCAATTTTTTGTTTTCAAGCAGAAGTACAAGAATGAGTTTAGATGAGAACTTTGGGTTGGAAAATATCTTGCTGAGACTGCAGTATTAGCTTTTGCTTTATCTATACATGATGTGCTTTAATACTAGTTTAGTCAATTGTTGTTGATATAATTTAATAGTTTAATAACTATATATAATAGACATTGTGTCTATTGCCCTTTTTGAGTCACACAAAATAATGTCAGAGAGCAAAAAAATGAAAAAGAGAAAGTTATTAATTAATTGGTACTAAGTGACTTCAGTAATCAAAACCCTATTTTTTTAAATGAAATATTTCATGTAATATTTATTAGCGATTATAGAGCTGGACTTAATTCATGTGCAAATGGAAACGGTTCTGAGAAGTTTTCAAATTGAACCATTCGATTGAACCAGTTCTCTGAGTATGGATCTATTCTCAGAATACGTGCTTAAAGGACTGCTGTGAAGCTCTCATTTATCTTAGCATCTTATCAGGACTTGAGAAGGCTGTTGAGTTACAGCTTTGCAGAAATGTTCTCTTCTGAAGTGTGAGGGAGGGAAAGGCCTGAAGCCTGCATGAAGATGGGCTGTCTGTGGTCAGAAGATCATGGCTCTGACTCTTGCCTTTGCTCACCGCGGCCTGCTGCTAAGCTTCTATGGGGCTCACCCCCATTAGTTTCAGGCTGCTGTCTCGTTTTAGCACAGAAACAAATAAATATCACTTAAAATAGGTACGGTGGGGTGTCCTGGTGGTGTGTTAGTGGCAGTCTTTCATCTGAGAAATCTAAGGACTTTTCCAGTTAGACCTAGTGTCAGGTTTGCTCAGGTTGACATTATGGCAGAATATATCTAGACAGTTAAACACATTTTAACATCCCTGCTGTTTATAAAGAGTGAAATATAGCATTAACTAAGTATGTAATTTTGGTTTTAGGAGAACCAGACAACCACTAGGTTTAACGTCCCTCAGACCACAGGCCAAACTCACTAGTGTGGTGATGGTATAGAGAGATGGTGTATATATAATGATGTAGCGCACTCTTTGTTGCCATGACTTTTTCATGTCTAATATGACTTTTTTTTATCTGATAATGATAATGATATCTGGTGATAATTACGTTTACTTGCTAAACATCTAACTTGTGTGATTTATTGTAATAATATAACTTAATATAAAATCTAAGATTAAAGAAAGAGAATCCAAAATGTCACCACAAGCTCAGATGGTAACTGCATGCAGATGGTACTGAGTAAACACTCTGAGTACCTGGAACACTACTGCATGTTAGATTTCTTTTTACTTTTTGTCATCTAACTCCAGCTGGTCCTTCGTGTCTTAACAGTGATATTATTTAATATTATTTGATATGATATTTAATTATTTACTGTGAATAGTGTGTGTAGCAGCCTTGGTGCTAGTATTAGTGTGTTAGTATTATTATCAACCCTTACAGCTTTCTGTTCCTCCTGCAAATAAATTGCACTACTTACGGGTAAGGTGTGGAAACACATGTGTTGACACCTTCTTTAGAAGATCCATGCTAGGTTTGTATTTTGGATTATTTCTTACCATTTGCTTCTTCTTCCCATCCAGTGAGATGGATAGTAAACAAGCATTACTTAGACTAGCAAACAAATACAAAAGTGGAAAGTATCTGTGTGTGTGTGTGTGTGTGTGTGTGTGTTGTTGCTGTGGACTCCAGCATAGTGAGTAAGCATGCACCACCCATCTTACCCAAGAGCCCTCAGACAAACCCAGAGAGAGAGAGAGAGAGAGAGAAAGAGAGAAATGGGGGAGATACTCAGAGAGGATTACTTATTAAAGTGTCTTTCTCATATTTTAGACATAACAATAATCTTATTGTTCAAGTAGTGAATCATCTCCTCTTTTAAGGGAACAGTTAACTCACTAACCAAGAAAGATAGAGCTTCTCTCATACTTAGATAATGAGAAACGCAAAGGGCCTGAAGCAGGGTCTATAGAAACCACAAATAAGGTTTCCTTCATGTTACATAACACTCCAGCATGCTATATTTTTGGAGCACTACTTTACATTCATGGACTATTTGTACAGGGGTATTTGCATGTCAGTACTGGTGGATCTGTCTGTACTTGTGTGTGTGCGTGTGTGTGTGTGTGTTTGTGTGTAAGAGAGAGAGAGAGACAGAGAGAGCGCATGTACGGTATGTCAAAGGAATTCTCTTCAGGAATACAGGACTGAGCAGCTGAGCAGGGAAATGCATTCCAGCAAGTCCTGACACAGCCTAGTAACAGATCAAATAGCATGTCTATAATCTCGCACTCACAACTACAGCTTCACACACCCTATGTGTAGAAGTGCTTCAGTCCCTCTATCCAATCCCTGTGTCCACTTGTAACTTCAAGCTTTAAATGTTTAATCAGAGCAGGTAGGAACATGTCGTTACTGATTCATGTTCTCTGTGTAGCTTGTGTTCTTTCTCCCCGATTCTCTTTGGCTAAACACCTTCAGGAACTGCTGCCAAATGTTGGCAAAATGATGAGCATGCAACTGCCTGTGTTAAAATAACTGTCCTCCAGGTACACATTGTCATAGACAGGAATGCCGTGACATAAGGCCACGAGTGATTTTTTTTGGTATTTTAGAGGTTATAACTTATACATCAGTATTGTTATCACAATGGAAATATTTTTTTCCACCTACTACACAGAATACTGCATGGATCTCTGCTACTTGTAGACATCTTACCATTTCTGACCATGTCATCTGTTGTGTAGTCATACGTGGTACAGGCTGTAAATCAAGCTGTCTTCAATTCAGGTTGCCATTTCATCCTTATGCACTGCCACTGTCCTCACCATATGAAATAATATTCCCCTCTCCATTTAGCGAGCCTGCCCCCCAAGCTCCTCCCTCTATAAGCCACACCATAATGTCCTTTTAAATTTAACATTCATACTGTAGCAATGTACATTTAATTTCTTTTAAGAGCACCACCAAAAGAACAAAGATACGTGTTACACATTGAACCACATAGTAGTGTGGTTCAAATACAAATGGTGTTTGCAAAGTTTTCGCGAGAAGACTATGCGTGTACACAATTCTGTATATTTACTGTATGTTTATACATTAAATATATTAAAAGGTGAATTTAATATCATTGTCTTGTTATACTGGCACCTGTCAAGGGGTGGGATATGGCAGCAAGTAAACAGTCAGTTCTCAGAGTTGATGTGTTTGAAGCAGAAAAAATGAGCAAGTGTGAAGATCTGAGTGACTTTGACAAGCGCCAAAGTCATAATAATTGCTCAACAAAAAAGTCTGAACCATGGAGGGCCCACTTCACCACTTACAGGAGTCACAGGATGAGCTACTGACTGCTTTGTGCCAGATACCTCAGCACTCTTTCTAGTTAGCCTAGAGGTCTAGTTAGTGGAACAAGAGAGACCTGCACAGGGGTAAGCAGAAGAGTTTTATTGTACTGGCTGAAATATAGTCACTTCTTCTGGTAACTTTGTCATACTTGCCTTTCACTATTTTTATGCAAAACCCAGCAGCCAACATTAGTTTTAGTTAGTTTTTTCTTCCCATCTGGAAACTAGTGTGTCATGTAAAATGTTGGTTTCTTTACATTCATGAAAATTCTTCTGTTAAGTTATTTATTCATAATTTTTAATAGTATGTTTGGAAATAGTGAATGGTACATAATAATGCAAACAAACTTATTTAATTAATTTTAGTTGTTGTCTTTGTTTGATGCAGCCCAATATATATATTTAAAAAAAATTCTTTACAATTGATACTAATGAAAACAACTCAATTGATATGCCCTCAAGTCCGCACTCAAGCTGGGATGGATTCTTCGTGTTTGGGTATGAATATTAAAAATTAAATATGCTGCACATTTACTTTCTGTGTTTTAAGTATGTAAAGTTTTGCATCTGACTATTTATTTTCACTTATAAATTTATAAATGTTACATTTCCAAACATGACAGCAAAAAAATAAAAATAAAATAGTACATTAACTCCATTTAAATGTAATAATAATAATAAAGTGCTTTAAAAAACTTTTTTTGAATGCTTGTCCCACTTAAATTATCTAGATCATGTAACTAATTTTAATATTACACAAAGACAACCCAATTAAATACAAAATGCAGTTTTTAAATGATGATTTCATTTCTTAATTAAAAAAACCTGTCCAAACCTGCCTGACCCTATGTGTAATCCCCAAATGGTTGCAAAGCCATTTCTAATTATCATTTCATCCATTATCCACAAATGGAGAAAACATGGAACAAGTATTCTGTGGACTAATGAGACCAAAATTGAACCTTTTGTAAAGTGTGCACAAAATGCCATAAAAAGAACATCATACTAACAGTCAAACATGGTGGTGGTAGTGTGATGTTCTGAGGCTGCTTGCCATAATTGATGGAACCATGAATTCTGTGATCTACCAAAAAATCATAAAAGAGAATGTCTGGCAATCAGTTTGCGACTGTTCTCTCTCTCTCTCTCTCTCTCTCTCTCTCTCTCTCTCTCTCTCTCTCTCATTGTTCTCTCTCTCTCTCATTGTTCTCTCTCTCTCTCTCCTGACCTCAAGCTGAAGCGCACATGGGTTTTCCACCAGGAAAGTTTTTTCACAGAACTGTAGGTTTTAGGCAAATTATTCTCAAATGTGTAAAATATATACAGTATAGATATTTTAATTACTCTTTAAATGTTCTTCCTTCCTGAAATGTCTTATTTAAACATACAGTATATATATACTAGATTTTTAGGTATCCAAATATAGGCCAATATCAAACCTTCCTTTTATCTCCAAGATCCAAGAAAAAGTTGTAGCACAAATGCTCATACAGTATCTACAAAGGAATAACATTCATGAACTGTATCAGTCAGGATTAAGGCCTCATCATAACACTGAGGCAGAACTGGGAAATGACCTTCCACTGGCCTCTGGTCATGGTTGTGTTGCTTTGCTTGTGTTACTTGATATTAATGCAGCTTTTGTCACCATTGATCATAGTATTCTCTAGATTAGAAAATATTGTTGACACTAGCTCAGGTCCTATTAGACTGATTGTTATCAGTTTGTAGATTTAAATGGTGACTATTCTGCATGTACTAAAGTGAAGATTTATGTTCCACAGGGTCCATTGCTATTTCTATTTACATGCCTCTGGGCAACATAATTCGTAAGCATAGTATTAGTTTTCACTGTTATGCTGATGATACACAGTTATATGTCTCAGCAAAGCCAGATGAAAAACACCAGCTTAATAAAGTTGAGGAATGTATGAAGGACATAAGACACTGGATGCAAATTAACTTTCTTCTTTTTAATTCAGGCTGAAATACTGGTACTAGGACCACATGCAGCTAGAAGTAAGCTTTCTGATCACACAGTAACTCTGAATGGCCTTTCTACTTCATTATGTGCAGCAATAGAGACCTTGGTGTGATTATAGATTCCAGTCTTCATTTGAGGCTCATGTAGATAATGTAACTGGGATAGCATTATTTCATCTTAGAAATATTGTCAAGATAAGGAATGTATTGTCACTGCATGATACAGAAAAATTTGTTCATGCTTTTATGCCATGCTTTTAATGATTTACTATCTGGATATTAAAATAAGTCCATGAGCAAGTTAGTCCAGGATGATATATAGTCCAAATAGAGTCCCCAGTAGAACCAGAAGATACGAGCACATCACCCCTATCTTATCCACATTGCATTGGCTCCCAGTGAAATTTCGCATCTATTTTAAAATACTACTATTAATCTATAAAGCATTAAATGGTCTCTTGCCATAGTAACTGAGTTAATTGCTAGTGCTACACCTATTTTGATCAAAGAATGCAGGCTGCTTGTCAGTACCTCGTATTAGGAAAACTGCAGCAGACTTCACCATGATGGTCTTGGACTTGGCTGATGCATGCATTTAAATGCTTTTACATTTCAATTTTCAAAAGATTGTCTGAAAAATCCTGGTTCAGTTATTTAGTGTTTTTAACAATGGTCACCGTCTCAAAGCACTGTGTGATAGCTGTTCTCTGATAACTTGTGACTGCAGTCGCTAAATAGTTCAGGACTGAAATTTCCACAAAAAGGTTTGTATCTGAGCCTCCAATAATGAAAGTGGACTGAAACTGAAAGTGTACTGAACTTCCAGCCACCTAACACACGTTATGACTGCAGATCAATTCCTGCTATTTGATATTGCCCAAATGAGGATGGGTTTGCTGTTGAGTCTGGTTCTGCTGAAGGTTTCTTCCTATTTCCATCTCAGGAAGTTTTTCCTTGGCACTGTCGCCCTCGGCTTGCTCATTACGCACTAACTGATAATTATGATTTATTCATATATTTCAAACTAATTTCCGCAATTTTCTTTTGATTCCGGAAAGCTGTTTTGGCACGATGACCACTGTTAAAAACACTAAATAACTAAAACTGAATAAATTTTTTTGAAAATTTAAAATATAAAAGCATTTAAAGACCTCTTTCTGTTTTGCTATTGAAGCATACAAATTTCATAAGCTTATGTAATTTATCCTAAAATCTACAAAAATATATTTTTTTTTCTGTGGCTGTTGAATAATTTACAAATGAAGATAAAGACAGATACATAAAGTGAGAGGCATGAGACAAATAAACAGGGAGAAATAGGGCAATCCTGCCATGTCATCTTATTATGCAACAGTAAGTTCCAACCGAGTAATCTCACTGGATGAGACATTTTATGAGTGGTGAATGGGACAGCATTGTGATTGAGCAGAGAGAGAAAAGGAAAGGCAAGAGTTTAGGAGTGATAGTAGGGACTTTGAATGTTGGGACTATGACAGGGAGAGCAAGAGAGTTGGTTGATATGATGCAGAGAAGGAAGGTGGATATACTGTGTGTCCAGGAGACCAGGTGGAAAGGTAG
>JAOTRS010000011.1:177309-191638 GCA_028565755.1 Dinotopterus cunningtoni | reverse complement strand
AATTAGTATGTTTTGGTATTGTCGGGAATTCCTGCAAAGTGTTTAATGACATTTTGGACGCATATTTTTAATGGATCAGGACTTTACTTTCATCATCATCTGTGTTTAACACATTATAAATACATCATATTCATGACATGAGTAAATAACAATCTATTTGAAAACTTTTATCCAAACCCATCTCACCTCGGGATCTGCGTGCATGCAGTTCCCATGTTCCCCTCGGGTTTGTTGGGTTTCCTTCCACAGTACAAAAACATGCAGATTGGGTTAATTAGTATTTTCAAATTGCCCGTTGTGTGTGAATGAGAGTGTGAGTGTGTGTATGTGTGCCCTGCAATGGATTGCCACCCCGCCCGTACCCTGCCTTATGCCCTAAGTCTCCTGGGATAAGCTCCAGGCCCCCAGGACAAAGCGTTATAGATGATGAGTGAGAGAGAGTAAGGGTCAAGGCGAGTGTTCCCCAGGAAGTTGCACAAGTGCACACACTCACACCCCATTTGGGAACACTAATTAGCCTACACTGCATTACTTTGGTCAGTGGGAGGAAACCCACCCAGCATGAGGAGCACATGCAAACTCCATGCACACGCACACACTGGAGGTGAGATTTAAACCCCCAACCCTGGAGGTTGCGAGGCAACAGTGCTAACGTCTAAGCCACTGTGCCTCCTTCAGAGCAGCCTGCTTAAGTAACAATCACAATAAAATAAAAAAACAGCTGAAACATAAATCGTATTTTTTCATGAATTACATTCATTAGCAGAATAACAGAAAAAAAATTAACATGATATTAATGCAGTAACAATCCTTGAATAATATTCTGATATTTTCCAGTCTGTCTCTTTAAACAATTTACAATAGAAAATTTAATTGACAGAAAATCCTACAGTGTCTCATATAACTGTAGTTTGGGTGTTTCATGAATTCATTTATGCCTCCATGATATCTCTTTATTTATCACAGCATGATTCAGGTTAAATTCTAGGAGAAAATGAATGAAACTGACCTAATGATAAACATGTACATGATTTAAATTGACTTTTATATTTATTGTGTAGTAGTAGTACATCCTGTCTATATTAATCGTATACATCATAAATATGTGGAATATATTAGTCATGACAGTTTTATAACTATAAAAAATAGGACAATCTCATATAATCTTTCCTTTTTTGGGATTTTAGGGTCATCTTCCTGTTGAAAATGACCACTTCTCCTTATATGATGCCTCATGAAATAAATTGTGTTATTAAAAAGAAGTTTGACTCAAAATATTACAAACAAAAGTTTTGACTTGAAATTATCTGGCAAGGAAATAAATGCAAAGTTTAATTAAAGTTTAATTCTACCTGAATTCACTCTTTATAATAATTTATTTTAAGCATACACCCAAGGTCAGCCATAACATTGAGATAATTAATGTTATTTTACCTGTTAGTGGTCATAATGTTATGGTTGATCTTGGGTGTATGCCAAATTAGCGTTAACTTTTAGAGCAATTTGAGCTACAGTAGCTCATCGAGTTGGATCGGACTACACAGGCCAGCTTTTGCTGGAACATTTTTGGAAAGTCCTGACTACTGCAGACTGGACTGCAGACATCCCACAAGCGGTGCAGAGATGACCCAGACCCAGCTCTTGTGGGCTGTTCCCAGTTTTCAGTGGTCAGAACTTTCTAAATATTTCAAGGAAGGAAAACTCCAAAGTGAACAGGAGAAGGGGTCATCGATGGCATGACCATGATTAATTTAATGCAATTGATGCATGTGGGGAGCGAAGGCTGGCCTGTGTAGTCTGATCCAATTGAAGAGCTACTGTAGCTCAAATTCTTCTAAAAGTTAACGCTAATTTGGATAAAAAAGTGTCAGGACAGAGTGCATAAGAGTTTGTTATGTATGGGCCTGCAGACCGGTCAGAATGCCCATGCATTCTGTCTGCATTTTTTCCAAAGTCAAGCCGCCGGTTTGGTCAGTGTTCTGCTGGGTAATCTTAGGTCCTGCCATTTATATAAATGTTACATTTACACATAACACAGTTGCACTGTTGCAGACCAAGTACACCCTTTCATGGAAACAGTATTCCCTTATGGCAGTGACCTCTTTTAGCAGGATAATGCACCCTGTCACATTGCAAGAATGGTTTAAGATTGGTTTGAGGAACACAACAAGGAGTTCTCCTGATATCAATCTCAATCCAAACACATACAGTATGAGATCCGCTGAACTACCAAGTCTGATCCATGGAGCCCCCACTGCAAAACTTAGCACTTAAAGGATCTGCTTGGTACCAGATATCACAGCACACTGTCAGAGGTGTGGTCCAGAGAAGTCCATGTCTATATTGGGCCAGGGCTGTCAAAGCAGGACCTACTTAATATTAGACAGGTGCTCATAATGTTATGACTGATCAGTGTGTATGAGAGCTAATTTTTATTTTCTCATGTTGCATGTTTTGTGCTGTAAAGAGAATGTGCTGGTTGCTGACACTCAAATCCTCAACTTTGAGAGGGATGAAGGTGTGGTGTATTGCTGGAGAGTGAGTCATTGTTTTTCATAAAATCATTTGATTTTCACATGTGCTTCCATAAACAAGCAGAACTTACAGACACAGGAAAAAAAAAGAGAATGTGAACCCTCTTGCAATTCTGTGTTTTGATTTATCAGGGCCTAAAAATAACTGTCTCTTCATCAACTTCTAAAATCTAAATAATCTAAGGTGACAGAAAAAACCCCACAAGAGGTCTCTGGATATAGTCATTTTTGTCCAACTGTTTTTACAACATTCAGAAGCCAGGTGGGGAAAAATTAGTGCTGCATCCTATACTTCAGTAGCATGTAGAACCACATTTAGCAACAGTATCTTGAAGTAAATTCCTTTGTTTCTTTGGGTTTTTTAATCTGTTACATTATTTTTTAGACAATTTGAACCACACTTTTTTACAACACTGCTTCAGTTTGTTGATTTTTGAGGGAATTAGTATATACACAGCTTTTAGATCCAGCTCTAAGATCCTGCCACTGTATCTCAATGGGGTTGAGGTCTAGGCTTGGCTGCTTTAACACCTTGATTTTTTTCTTTATTAAACATTCAGATGCCAATTTGCTGTGTGCTTGGAATCATTGTATTGTTGCATCACCTATAAATTTTGGATCAGCTTAAACTTCTACACAGTTGACCTCAAGAATATTCAGATATAAAGTTAAGTTTATCATTAATAAATTTACATATTTCATTAGTACCATCTGGCCACACAGTCTCTTAATGACTGTGTAAGTAGGCATGGTGTACTTATATCGCCACAGAGTTTCTGAATGTTGGTTTCCTTTATGAGAAAATATAAATATATATTTAAATTTGCAGTGTTTTTGTTGCCACATGAGATTTATGTAAACAATTAGCTGGTAAAGACCAGCTAATTGCTATTCAAACCCTGATAAATAAAAACCTAAATCTTGTAGGAGGGTGTCCATTCTTTTTGCCAAATTTGTAAATGAAACACAATGAAACAAGCTCAAACACCAAGAATATGTGATAATTCCATTAATTGTCTTTTGATTGGATTTCACAGGGAGCCACAGGAATCACTAGAATTGGCAAATATGACCCTTATACCAAACAGAATAAGGTATGTTGATTGTTTTCACTTATGGATGCACATGCAATTATTCATGCACATAAACCTGGAGGAATTTCTCTGTACAGACACATAAAAAGGTTGACAGGTTAAAAGATTGCATTGATTTAATAAGTGGTAAACTTAACATGCTCTTTTGCTTGGATAAAACACTGAGTATGCCCAGATGACATCATGTTTGCAAGAGGGAAAGTTCTAAATGACTTTGAAAGAGGGTTCTTTATTAAGGCACAAATTCCAGCAGCTTAAACCATGAAGACCTGATCAAGCTGACTAATAAGAACGTCAATTTAGAATGTGATTAGGATTTTATAATAGGGTTTTATTGCGGGAAAAAAAAGCCTTATTAGAAAAACAAATGCACATTAGAGTGTTTTTATGTAACCTTGTCTACATATGTGTGCAAATAATCATATGACCAAGTTAATCATTCTGTCTCAAGAATATGGTGCAGGATGATTAGACCATATGATTATTTACACATCTGTGTAGCCAAGGCCTATAGTTATTGCACTGCTTAGGCCTAAAGTATATGCTAGTAGTTATTTCACTGTGGGAGGTGAATGTGTAGCAAGCTAAAAGAAAGGTACAGGCTGTCCCCTAGAAATGAGAAAATGTGATGCTCTATTTAATGTTCAGAGTTCAGGAGCAGAAATATAGAGGCCATAAACAATAGAAACCTCACTCATCAGCTCTAAGAACCAGACAGCAGGATTGAAATTCAGAAATATGTAGGTAACCTTTTGATCATTTTCATAGATTCATTTTGGTTCAATAATGTCTGTAAATTATTAAACCAAAATGAATCTATGAAAATGATCAAAAGTCCAAAATGTGGAGAAAGAAAACATCTGTTCTTGATACAAAACATACACACTCATGTTTGAAGCACGGTGGAGGTAGTGTCATGGCTTGGTCTTACAATGGCTTTTTCTGGAACGGACTCACTAATCTTTACCGATCATGTAACTTAGAATAAATTCAGAAGTCTACAAAAATATTCTTTCTGCCAAGAAAGATAGCACCTCACCTGTGGCAGCCTGTTGCAGTAGCTGCCGTCCATCGTGGTGTTTTTCTGTTCTTTTTAGTATTTATTGTTTTATTTTTCTTTTACTTGCGCTTTGCTTTGAATTTTTCACAAACATTATGGATACTGTGTATCTTACGTGTTTTTCTTTCTTAGTTCTCTTGGTATTTTTAATATTCTTTCTGCTGGAAAGACATGTTGTCAACCTTACACTGGAGCATGGCTCCAAATTCCTGACAGGCTGCAGAGACAACGCGAGGATGCAGGGCCAGAGCAAAGCACATAGCGAAGAGAAGAAATGCAAACATTTTCTTCCTTCTGTCATTATGGGAAACGGTCACGAACCCTGTGTGAACTGACCAAGACACAGTGGGAATATTGTGTTAACACTGGGAATACAGTTGTTGTGTACTTTACTAAGACATGGCTGCATAAGTTAATATTTGACTCAAACTCCACCTGGCCTTGGAGACTGCAGAATGAGCAGTAAGAAGTAGGGGAATTCCAGTGTTTATTAACAACAGATGTTGTAATCCCAGACATATCACATATCTGTAGCCCAGATATCAAACTGTTAGCTATGAATTTGCATCCGTATTATTTTCTGCAAAAGTTTACACCCATCGAATAACTAAATAATAACCTAAAATGCCCTTTCCCTTCTTGGCAGATCAGACCACAATCTGTTTTTTCTCAGCCCACCTACACACCCATCACCCTGTTGTATTGAGTTGGTGGTGGAGAGAAGAATGTCACACATACTATTAACCATCATGGGGAACACCTCACATCCCCTCCACAACCAACTGGCTAAATCGTTACAGACACATAGAATGCTACAGGAAGTCTTTTCTGCCAACTGCAAATAGACTTTACAATTACCTTAATGTGCATTTTTTTTTCAGATTCCTACCCAGCATATGTTTAAAGAACTTTACCTGTTTCTCATTGATGGATCAGACGAAAGAATAACAATAACAACCCTTTTCTAATTGTGATTTTTGATTTTTAACCTAGCCTTATATTATTATTAGCCCATATTATTCTACACATTAGTGCTTGTATGTTATTGCATAATCTGTGAACTGGCTACAGCAAAGTTACAATTTCCCTTTGGGACTAATAAAGTTATCTATTGATCTATCAATCAATCAATCAACTTTGGAAGGAACTTCATCATACAACAAGACAATGACTCAAAACACACTGCTAACACATCAAAGGGCTTAATCAGAGGGCTAAGTCAAGTCTTTAACCCAACTGAGGAGACTTTTACCTCCTGAAGAGGAGACTAATGTGAAAAACCTCTAGGGGGAAAACCTGTAGTACAAGGCTGGAAAGCATCACAAAAGAAGAATGTAACAGTTTGATGATGTTGTTGGGTCACCGCCTTGATAAAGTTATTTCAAGCAAGGGATATGCAGTTAAATATCAAGCATTTGTGATGAGAGAAAACATGCAGTTGTTTAATTTCTACCATCTGTGGGTTGTGTCTACATAATAATATAAATAAATTCCAAAAATTATAATAAAATAATAATTCCATAAATACAATAAATTCCAATTTTTTATAGTGTTCTTGTTAATGACCAATTTTCATTTATTTTATATACAATAATGTAAATGTATGTTGCCAAAAAAAATCGAAACTTAAGCTTTTTCCTTCTCTTTTCACAGCTGCTGTATACTTTTGACAAGCAAGTGTGCATTAACAGCTGCTCTCTAAATAAAGAAGAAACACTGCTGGGTAGGTCTCTCATTCTCGGACATGTTTATATCAGCTTAGTGCATGTCTTCTCTAAATGTTGCAGCAGAATCTCTGGTTGAATTACATATTTTCAGTAGTAGAAACGTTGCATAGTGCATTATCAAATACGCCATTTTACATTTCCATGTATTTATTGGCAGACATTTAAATCTAGTGACTTCCCGGTGGTGGACAAATTCAAGGACCTTGACTTTGCAATGCTATGCAATTTCGAAATTGCAATTGTGATGTTGTAAGGAACGCAGATTTGAAAGTAATAACAGTGTATCATGTGTTTAATGAGGCAACACTTAGCTACCCTTGCATGCCACTAATATTATTTTATTGTTTGAAGCCATGCTTCGGTCAATAATGCTTCATGTCTAGCCCCTTTGACCATAGCTGTAAAGTTTTCTCTATGCTAATTAATCAGTGATGCAGAGCTGACAAAATGGTTAAAGGCTCTGAACTGCAAACTGCCAGCTAAGCTTCAGTATGTGACTTTTATTGCAGTATCTAGGACTAAGTTGGATTTGGCCTCTACTGAGTACAGAGGCCACTGGCAGGCTCCAACCCGTCCATGTTTTAACTGTTTGACTATAGTGGTACAATTGTAAACTTCAGTTCTGCCAGTATCACGACCATTCAACCTGTGGGCGTGACCATAATACAACCCCATGTACAGTATTCTTGTGAAAGGTGTTTCTTTTGACAGAATCAAAATCAGAAAGATGACCAGAGTAGGAGAATGTAATCCACATATTTCCGCAAGGACAGTAATCTTTGTTGTTGTTTTTTTTTTACACCTGACTGTTGGACTGGTTTACATGTACATCAGTATGTGTGGCTGATGCACCCTTTGTGCTCTCATTGCTCTGGAATTCCATTTCTTTGGGCTTGCCTTTTCAATGATAGGCATTTTAGGTCATCTTTTCTCCATTTAGCCACTGAGAATTTACGACAAATGTGCTTAGACACAACAAAGAGCGACACACTGGGTCAGTACAATCTGCATAAACTTGGAAGAATGGTGATTCAGATCTGGGTAATTTGCTTAGGCTCATCCTTGTGCTAAGAACGATTCAGTCCAGTAGATCACAACTGATCTAGCAGTTTGTTGTATGCTTTTCCGCATCAGTCACCTTCCCCAACATGCAGAGTCATTGCTATGAATCAGAGTAAAGGTGTGGTTTCTTCTCCAAAAGATGCTCCCATGCCCACTATAAATTATTCAGCACTTCTATGACAGCATTCAACAGATTAACAACAGATTAAAACTGTAGTGGAGACAAAGAGTGCCCATACTCATTAATAACTCCCTTATGGTAATAGCATGTTTCTATTGTTTTGTCCATCACCTGTGCAATTGAGGTACAACCCACAGCATTTTTGCAGGTTTAATAATTCTCTGGTAGACACAGCTTTGATTTCACAACCTTCTATTCTCATGCAAATAATGTAATAGTAATAACAAATTTCTATCTGCACCAGTGGTCAGTCTGACACGGTCAGTGCAGGGAGGAGAGGATTTTAAACCAGGTATTTAACACACACCACACACACACACACACACACACACACACACACACACACTAAACTAAGACCTAAAATTAAAATTGAATTAATTTATTGAGATGAATACACATGGACATAATTCAAGACAATAAAAGTTTTATTATTATTTTCACTTTACAGAGCTAAGGATTGAACCATTCATCTGTTAATTGTTCATATTTAAATAAGTCTCAGTTTTGATCTATGTTTGCACGTATACTGTAATTTCTGTATGCGTCATTGATTTATGCTTAATTTACTCTTTTAAGGGTTCTTTGGATAGTTTGAAGTCCTTAAACACTCATCAAGTATATATTATAAAGAAAGAAATCATGTATGAGATAAAACATTGTATTTTTATTGATCTTCTCTGATAACATGACTTCTAACTGGGATTAAACTTCTCCAACTTGATAGCCATCACAAATGGTAGGTATCTACAGGCAGTAGCCAATACTAGCTTTGTGCTGGTGGTGAAGAGTACTCCAAATAGTAATGGTGGTGGTGTCTGTGGTCTAGTAAAAACAGAATGCCACAGGATAGTGAACACACCCTAACTACTAATAAATGGCAATTGTGCAAAATTAAAGCTTAAACATGGCAGGTTGAAGGTGAGTGCTAACATTAAAGTTCTTAAGTTTAGGTATTGAGTATATGATTTCCATTGGTTCATGTTACACAACATACAATGTCAAAAAACAGCAACAAAACCCACAAAAAAGGAAAAGGAGACAAAGAAAATTTGAAAAGTCAAAGAAAATGAGAAGTGGAAAGTATGCACTGATAAGCAGCAGCCAAATTCGGAAATCATTCCCTTTACTGGATGTTACAGTTTTTCTGACAGAACTATATTACAAGTCCTTATGAAATCTTTTTTCTCTTTCATTCTTTTCCTAGTTTCAAAATACTTGACTCTTCTTATTGAAATACATCCCATTAACAACACTAAGGTTATAAAAGCTGTGGATTGCAAGGTCAAAGTTCAGGTAGGCTACAGTCATTAATTACTGAATAGCGGTCAAAATTTTATTCAGGTAAAAAATTTAAGAAAAAATAAACAAATATAAAATGTGAAGTGTAAGACCCACACAGGCCATCAGTAGAGCTTGAGTGTACCCTGGCATAAATTTTACAAACCTGTATATGTGTCCAAAAGATTTTTTTTAGCTGGTTTTGAGAATGGTGGTGGACTAGGGTGTTAGGTTGCTGAATATATACATTATTTGTACTTAAGTATTATAAATTTTCCCCCCAAGAGAACCAAGTTTACTGCTTACTTTTCTTATTTAGAATAATAGTACAACTTTTAAATGTCTTGTTTGGTCACTGACTGTACATTACCCATCAGGTGTCCAAACCTTCATAGAAGCCACATTTGTTGACCTGCACCAGTGCTAAACACCATCAGCACTAGTGTTCAATCTAGTCCAATCACAATAAATTACATCAGTTGGGATTTATTGGTTAGAAATATTGTGTAGCATTCATTAGAAATACTTTTAATAATGATTTTGACAGTATTTATATTTTACTTTATAATACCTTCTCAGTATTTTGTCCACCCCTGTTAACACAACTCACCAAAATCTGTCAAGATATTCAGTTGGGTCAAGATATGCAACCTATTCAAGCGAGACCTCATGGCCCTTGAATGGGAGCATTTTGTTTTATTTGGAAGAGGCCACTCATAGGATAAAATGATCCATCAGAAAAACACTGTTGTTTTTGCAGTGACATTTTCCTCTAAGGGTAAACGTGAACTTGAACCAGGCTGACAAAATTATTGTTTAAGGACCAGCTTTAATTTGTCATCTAGCTGTACATCTGTGTCATGTATACAAGTAGACTTTGTAGTGATAGCTGTTTTATTGTTCAGATAGAAAATTACAGTGTATTGATGTTGTATATTGTAATTCTTTTCACTGTTAGTGCAGAGTAGAATATGTTCCTGATAAAGATACCTTTTCATTTTCTTTAGTTTCTGTATCCTCACATGGCAAATAGCGCTGAAGCGCTGGAAAGTCATTTATTGGTGGCAGCAGAAGATGGATGTAAGTATTTTTAACAAATTATTTCGGCAGCATTTTAACATTTTCAACTACACATACTAATCGTAAAACCATATTTTAATGTCAAATGTCTTGATTCTTACTTTTTCATTAGATATTGACCACTACCACATACAGCTGAGGAGGCAGGAAGGCTATAAAGTTGTGAGTCCATCTACTGCATGCTGTATATATTACACAATGCAGTATACACTACTGTATATGACCAAAAGTAAAGGAATACCTGACCATCACCATTTGGAATATGTGCCTTGGGAAACCATACTAAAACCATCTGCATTAATGTGGAATAGGTCAAAAACCTTTGGCCATTTAGTTAGTGCAGTAAAATTGAATTACAGTAGGGAAGAGTCAACACAATTTTAACATTGTCACATTTTTTACAAAGTTCACAAATTCAAATTTTACTTTTTATTTCCATCTGAAAGTGCTTCAAATTGTCTATTTAAATAAACAACAGTAGCAAAATCTGGCAGCAACAAGAAAGATGCACCTACAAGTTTCCACCCATGTATGAATGAAATGCAATTTATTTGTATAGCACTTTTAACAAAAGACATCGTCACAATACAGATAAATATTTAGATGAAGGTTTCTAATGAACAAGCCAGGGGCAATAAGGGCAGGGAAAAAAACTCTCTGAGACAACATGCAGGAGAGGCTCAGCAGGTAACGCATCCTTGTCAGGGTGATACCACATATAAATAACAGTAGGCAGGCAAAAAAAGGAGTGAAAAAGAGAGAAAGAACACAGTATTTGGTATCCCCTTTCCTGTAGTGCTTAAAGAAAAAATAGGGGACTCCAGCAGGAGCTAGCTATGACGCCATACATAAAAGGTAGTAAACACTTGATGCTGTTTCATCAACAAACCTGAGTGAGAGTAAGATGGGCCATGGATGGCATTCAAACATTTTTACATGACATTCAAAGTTTACCAAAGCATGTTTATAGCCCAAAATTAGTTAAAAGATATTTCCTTAACTGTGCTTGTAAAGCTACACTTCCTGCGGTAACTAATTGTACCAGCTCTCTAAAATGTAAAAAATGACATTCCAGACAGAAATTTTTAAGATTATTAAAGCTCAGTTGTGAAATCGATCAAAGTGTTTAATACATTACACAATCATTTTGCTGAAAATTAATGTTATTATTTTTCCTTTTAATAAATGTAGTCGAGGGCTTTTATTTGCCGCAGTCTTAAATTTTATAAATATTGAGTTGTTGAGAATGTTTCTGATCTCCCATATAACAGGTGATCTCTGAGCATCTGGTGAAAGACAGAGTGACAGATGAGTTCTGCTGGGTTCAGTGGGATTCAGACACTCAGAGACTCTTCTTCCTCACAAGCAGGGTTAGAATTTCCCTTATGTCCTTTGTAGCCATACTATTAGGTGTAAATATTCTTCATACTGTACATTAATGAGAACTAGGTATATAATGAGCTCATTTGGTGCTAGATTTTTGTCTGTGTTAGACAATGGGCCTCATTTATCAAGCTGGTTATGAACATATTTAAACGGCAATCATTCATAGGAGCATGTACACAAATGAATTTGGTGTTTGTTAAAATTCCCTTTTAGGGAAAATTTAAAAACAGTTTGTGTCCTACAGTAACTGCACTTCTAAGTGTATGTAACATTGCAACTGAGAACACTGGCACCTCAACAATGGGAAGCAGCTGAAAGAGGAACAACAACAACTGATTTGTCAAGGACATGGCATTCTTAATGTTATTTTTGTTATCTGTCCTCAGTCTTATCTTTTTTGAATGTTCGCTGTGTTTATTCTACATTAATAATGTTTTTTTTTTTTTTTTTTCATTTAAGGAGAAATATGTTCTTAAGTGTGTCCAGTTTTACTCTGATGACAGTTTTGAGACCCTGGTAAATATATTGATCATTCTCAGTTCCTTGTGTTTAATGACAGGTTAAGGACATATTTAAAGTCTGTTGTTTTTTTTTGTATGACAGTTTGAACTCCCCTTGGAGCTACCTAGTAATCCTTTCACGTCTGTGATGTAAGCAGCCCATTATTTAGCTTTATTATTTTTTTTATTTGATAAGAAGTTATTGTTAAATACAAAACAAATGTGAAATTTTCATGTTTTGCTCTGTATAGGTTTATTAATTTTGGATATGATCACTACCAAGAGCGGGAAAGTGAGGGAATGAAACTGAGGGTATTTACAGAGAGAACTGGCAAGTCATTTGATGATCTTTGGTCGTCCTTAAAGTTTTAGAAATGGACATGAATGCTGTATAGTTAAACATTATTGAACAAAGTCAGTGATTATTGCTGTTTTATATTCTTCACTCCGGATAGAATTTGAGCTGCATCGTTCATGTTAGCAATCAAAGTCCAAGTAATTCACAAATATGGCAACTGTACTGGATCATCTACTTAATAGAGAATTTATGTGTCAAAATGTAGTAAGCAGAATACAAAAACTACAGTATACTGTATGTATAACAATAATAATACATACATAAAATAATATGAATAGAATAATTGTAACTATTTTAACCACTTAATGAAAATAACACTTTCCAAAAATGTCTCCAAAAATCTCTCATAAGAACTTTTGTCTTTTCTTCCCACAGGGATCATGTGTGTGTGCTATAGCCATCCTCAGTGTGGTGTTGAGGATTACACATACACTATTGCATTTGTACACAGCGGTACAGTGCCTGCAGTGTTATTTCTAAATAAACTCACATTTGTGATATTCACATATGATAACTGTTTTGTATATGATTCTTTATATGCAGGTTTCAGTAAGACTTTCACTGTAGCACTTGAGCCAGGCAGCATGCCAAACATCCAGCCAATCTTCATCTTTTTGGGTCAGTGCAGGAAACTGACACTCATTCTCAGAAAAAAAGTAAAACCTCACATCTGCATTTTTAATTTCACAGTACATTACCCAACAACAGAATCATGTCCCTTATTGTTCTTCTCTTTTTTTTTCTGTTGCTGTTGATGCAGTAAACACTAAGCGTGAGTTCTTATAGCATCATCCCTCTCCCACAGGTCACTATGTTGTTGTTTATCTGCCTGGCAATTTCCTCCATCTGATCAACTGCAGGCAGCAGGACCTGCTCTGCCACAGTCTCTTTCTGTCAGGTGAGTAGCTCAGGTGACTGCTGACACTGACATGTTCACCTTACAGTGATAAACCAATCTCTCACTAAGGGTGTTATTATATCACAGTAGATAGATAAAAGATTACTGTGTTTGTAAAATGTGACATACGTCTAAGTCACTGACTAAACAGTTTGTGTCCTAAGTGTACTTCTGAGTATGTGTAAACTTGCAACTAAGAACACTTACTTATAATTACTACCCGGTAATTAGCAGTGACACCCACAAAGATGGGAAGCGGACGAATGAGGAACGACAACTTTTTGTCATTTGTCAAGGACATAGCATTCCTAAACCCAGTTGTGCATTTCAGTTTTATTTTTTATAGCAGACATAGCATCTTTACATAAGATGACAGTCAGAGGCAAACATGTCAAGGGAAATCACCTTTAGGCATGTTTAAGAAACTTGAAATGAATTATGGGATAGGGAAAAAAGATGTGAACTATATACACTATATGGTCAAAAGTATTTGACCAAAGCTGTTAATTATTGAATTCAGGTGTTTTAATCAGCCCCCTTATCCCCAGTGAAGGGCAATCTTAATGCTTCAGCATGCCAAGATGTCTTTTACAATGCTATGCTTCCTACTTTGTGGAAACAGTTTGGGGAAAGCCCTTTTCTCTTCCAAAATGACTGTGTGACTATAAAGGCATTGTTTAATGATGTTAGGGGTCAGGGGTAGCTGAGTGGTTAAGGTGTTGGACTGTCGATAAGAAGGTCCTAGGTTCAAACTCCACCACCATCAGGTTGCCGCTGTTGGGCCCTTGAGCAAGGCTTTTATATAATGAGATTTAAAAATGTAAGTTGCTCTGGATAAGGGCATCTGCCAAATGCCATGAATGTAAATAATAAGTTTGGTGTGGAAAAACTTGACTTGCGGCACAAATCCCTGACCTCAACCACATTGAGCACCTTTGGGATGAGATGAAACAGGGAGGTCTGGCCAGGCCTTCTCGTCCAACATTAGTGCCTGCACGAATTCCCACAGAAACACTTCAAAATCTTGTGGACAGCCAAGAAGAGTGTTATAGTCTTATAACTATTATAGTAGAGTAATTTTTTTTTCATTTTCATTTCATTTTACCTTTATTTAACCAGGAAAAAGAACTCACTGAGATTAACATCTCTTTTCCAGGAGTGTCCTGGCCAA
>JAOTRS010000011.1:99094-111093 GCA_028565755.1 Dinotopterus cunningtoni | reverse complement strand
TCTCTGTAAATAACCCAGAAAAATGACCCAACAGAGGCAACCCAGCATTTGGGTAGAAAAAACAACCCAGCATTTTTAGTGTGTAATTTTAGCTAGAGTTAGCTTGTAACATTAGCTTAATTTTTTATCAGGCATCAAAACCGATACAGAGAGGAAAGAGGTACAGACAGATAATCTGATCCCCCTTCAAAATAAAACACTGCAGATTCCACTAGTCAATAAAAAGGAAATAAAATTTAAAATATATATTTTGTATTATTATTGCCCTACTGGTTGGGGACCATTTGTTTAATGCATAGCTAACAGTCAAAGATGTTCAGCAGTGTCATCCTGATTTAGTAGAAAATATCTGTAATGTAATTACAAGTTTGTACAGTACACTTTCAGTGGGAGTTCATTTATTAAACTGAAATTTTACAATTATGGACGAGGCCTGTAAATTAGGTGGTCCCTCCTGAGAGAAGCAGTGGTGTGACAGCATCTCCTGCAATAACCAGTGCCAAATAAAAGTCAACATTTATTTCCATTCCAGAGTTGTGTTTACTTTTTGATGGAGATCATGTATTGATGTAAGAGTCGATTCAATCCATAAAATCTTCTGCAGAAACACTTTCAATGGGGTTAAGGACTCTGTGGTGACCAGTTCATGTGTGAAAATAATTCCTCATGCTTCCTCTTTCACAATTTGAGTTCTATAATATGGCTGTGCCATCAGGGAGGAAAAACCCATCAGAACTGATAAACTGGTCATTCAGTACAGAGTTCAATGTTTATGCTCCCTAGCAAACTGAGGCCTCTTCATCTGATTAGTGTGACCAAGTGCTTTTCTTATGGCCACGCAGCTGTTTAGTCCCAATCCTTCAAGTTATCATCAGTGTGTGTGGAAATGCTTAATTTCACTATTAAACATAACTGCAATTTCTATTGTCCATTTTTATGTGAAGTTAATAGCTTATGGTGTGTGTAAACCTTTCACATTTACTTATGTTTGTTTCAGGCAAATAAGTAGCCTTGAAATTAATAAAAGAAAACACCCGAACACTACTCAAACTTTCGAAAATAGAAGGAAACTGATTTTTTGGTTGTGTTATGTGGTAATGCAAAAACTGTAGACCATGCTCATTCACTTTGTGAGTAATTGTATTTGAATGTGTTTCACATAGACACATACGATAATTAATAAATGGTGTTTCTTGTGCATACTATGAAATAAAACCCTGCTGATACTCCTAGTGCAAGTGGATGACCTTAAAAATGCTGTAATTTGAGAAAATGCATTTTTTTACAATTATTTTACAAAACATTCTTTCAATAATGATCATCACTCATCATTAATCAGATAAGGCTGTAAGGCATAGCCATGAAGAAAAACAAAATTTAAAACAGCTGATTGACATCTTCCTGGATATTTTATAAACCTTTGGTAGGGTGGCTAATAGGTGAGGATTTGGAAAACAGGCCCACAGCCCAGTTGTTTAGTTGTGAATCCTTAGTGGTTCATCTGTGATGGATTGCTACTTATTGTTAATGGACTGTCTCTGGATCCCCCACAATAAAGCATTTACCGTGGATGTACAGCAACATTTGATAAATAAACTGATTATATAAAATGTAACTGATTATAGATGTACAAATATACATGCAGTGATGTAAGATTCATCAGATCTTTTGCTTTTTTTTTTTACTTGCTTAAGTAACATTTTAAAGGGTGTCTACACACAGAACCAGTCCAAACACAGGAACATAGCAGAAACAGATTAGGGTGGAATGAACACCACAAATTACAAATGGTTCAGTTTCTAATTTCACCTGCTGTATCTTGTGAGGCTTACTGGATAAAGATGTTTTCGCATTGGGAAACAAATCTTTTGAAAATGTGAAATTCATAAGCACAGCGGAGCAAGACAATGTTGTAATAACAGTTACATAGCATTGAGGTTGGGTATGTTTTCATCAGAGCAATGCAAAAATAATGAAAGGAAAATGGTTATCTAATTGTTACGCTCCGAGACATGAAGAACAGAAGTTTATGAAACAAATAAGCATACTGATGATTAAATGTATCACACAGCTTATAATGTACATCTGAGCGTCAATGTTCTCTTGCCTCTAGTAACAGATGTGGATGTACACTTGCAGCAGTGGAGAAACAGGAAGACTGTTCGAGTTTGCTCTCTTGTGTAAGCTTAAGTCCAGAGAAAGACCACTTAACCCTCGCTTATGTTTATGATTAACATGGTATCAATTAAAATACTTAAGGCAAGGCTCTACATTAAAAAGTGCTTTTTCAGGGAACACAAATATTTCTGTAAAGCAGAAAAGTGTAGATACATTTCAGTTTTATAAAGAGGAGGGGGAAAAAATTCTTTATAGTCAAAATATGCATTTGTATAATTTATAACGCTCTTGAAAAGGATCAGAAACTGAAAAAGTACACCTCACTCTCAAAGTTAACAGTGCGGTTTAAGTTCTAGAGCTAATATTCCATAATTGTTCACGATGGGAAGTAACACTATAGCCCTATAAGGATGGGATTAAACGGATGAGTTTTGTTGTGGTGGGGTGTAGGAAAATAATTACAGATGTCACAAAACTAAGTGCAACAATCTGTGTGATGTGTTTAAATACACACAGAAGGCTTGCATAAGTGCATATTATCAACATTTTAATATAAGTGAAAACAGGTGTTGGGCATCATTATATAATGATTCAATATTCTGTGCTTTCCTACAACACCCTTCGTATCTCTGTTACTGGTTGGGCTAGATGCAAATAATGAAATAAAAACGGAAATTCAACAAAAATATAGAATGCTTAGTGATTTAGCAATAGAAAAACATAATTGCTACATTAAAAACTGCAAATTTTCATACAAAGTTAAAAGAAATAAAAGCTTCTGTGAGCACTGTTCTGGTTACTGGATGTGTGCTACACATCCCTCTTCCTTCAGTGGTACATGCTGATTGGTAGAATCCATGTTCAACAACTTGGCAGCTTTTTGTTTTTACTTTAACACCAAAAGTGGTAATTTTTTTTTTCAAAGAGTTAAAACAAAACTGGCACAAAGTGAGTTCAAATGGGATTTTGTCCAGCGTCACATTAAACCCCTTCAGATAGGTCCATTGGGTGTGGTTTCAGGAGGTACATCTAATCTGAAAAGGAAAACAACAACAACAACAAAAAAAGTCAGAAGAAGTGTGAAAAGCAAAGCAGATCAGCCTTTCAATTTATCCTCTCATTATTCTTCAGCCTCTCCCTTATAGTTACATCACATTACCTGCACTACACACCAAACTTATCAAACAAACCTAAATCAAGTTGAATATAAAATATAGCGATATATAATAAAAAAAAACATATGAATTCAATCTAAATAAACAAGCTTATTTATATATATACACAAATATTTGAAGAATCTCTGATAAAGGATTATACTGAATATTAAAATATAATTATCAGTAAGTAAATGTATCCACCTAAATTAATATTCTTAAATTTAAAGTCATCTGAAAGTATTGATACAAGAAAAGTGACAATCTGAGTCAGTGCACAAGCATTAAATATATTTAATAGATAAGTATACAAAAACTATTTCTGTCAAACTACAGAGCAATGCAGGCAGGAGGAACATCACACAGTAAAAAAAAAACATTTTATTTCATGACCTACTGAAACAGAATCAGCATGTACAGGTGCATCTCAATAAATTCATATTAGTAAAAAAGTAATTTGTTTATGTAATTCAATACAAAAATTTTAACTCATTATGTAGGTTCATTACACACAGACTGATGTATTTTAAGTGTTTTTTTATGATTATGGCTTACAACAAATGAAAATTTAAAATACAGTACAGTGAAACCAAGTGGAGCAATAATTGTCTCCCATGCACTGTCTCGTATGGTCAACATCCGTGCACACTGTGACCATATGTGTGCACATAAAGCATTTTGCTGTGTGTGGGCATGCGCACACATTTGTGCAAGTCTCTGTTGGTAAACTGGTGTGCGTGTGCGTGCATGCGTGCATGAGAAAGTCATCATACACAGTAGCCCCCTTCCTCCTCCTCTCCTCTCTCTGGCTCTGTCGAAAATTTGGTGTGTGTGTCTGCGTGTGTGTGTGTGTGTACACTTGTGTGAGTGAGAGTCTCTATTGGTAAACTGATGTGTGCCGTGCGCAAGTGTGTGCACAAGTCGTCCTACACAGTAGCGCGCAAAAAAAAAAAAAAAAAAAAAAACTTTCAGTCTTGGCAGTTTTGCAAGTAGAAATGGCATGTTGATGAAAGAGGTCAACAGAAAATGGCCAAACTGGTGTGAGCTGACAGAAGGCTACGGTAATTCAGAACACTTCTCTGTATTATTGCGTTGAGTAAAAAAACATCTCGGAATGCACATTCAAAAACTTCTGACGACCAGGTTCCAATTCTGTCAGAGAAGATCAAAAAGCTGAGACTACAGAGGGCACAGGCTCACCATACCTGAACAGTTGAACACTGCTAAACATGGCCTGGTCTAATAAATGTTGATTTTAGCTGAGGCACATAGAATTTGCCATCAACAGCATGAACCTTAAATCTGTCTCGTGTCAACAGGCCAGGCTAGTGGAGGTAGTGTAGTGGTGTGTGGAATGTTATTTTGGCACACTTTCAACCGGTAAATAAAAAACAACCACACTTTGAATGCCACAGCCTATGCATATTATGCATTCCTTCAAGGCCACAATGTAATCATCATCTCATGACGACGTCCTGCATGAAAATGCACCAAAGCAAGAGTCATCTTAAAATAGGTGATTACACATGAAAATTGCTGAGGGCAGCTCAAAATATGTGTCATCTTGTACCACTCAGATTAAATAATCAACTGAGATTACACTATTTCCGGGTCTTTTATCTCTAGTGTCGATGTTAATAAAAACCCAAAGTACCAGAAGGACACAGAAATAAACAATGCACCAATCCTAAACGTGTACTATACAGAAAAATAAACCCTATGATGCACCTAATAAAAACATTAACAAATTATAAATGATGTTTTCGATGTGTGGGTGAATGCATTGAATGTCCAAAGTCCGGGATATTGTGTGTATGTGCGTGTGGGGTATGGGGGAATGAATTGGCCCCACCAGTTCAGTAAAACAGTCCGGGAGAGCACAATAATCGAGAGAGATCCGTCCTGTTAAACTGTCCCGTTGGTGATTAATCCAAATGTTCAAATGTCTTTCAGGCCGTTTAAGGCCCAATGGGAATCCACTTAAATAACAACAGTTAGTTAGCCTAACCTACATAAGACATCAGCATCCAGCCCTTTCATTCAAGAAGAAGAATCTGAGACCATCTTGATAACAGACCTAACTAAATTAAGCATCAGCTGAGGAGACCAAAATCCCGTAAAACAAACAATAACTGAAACAAGCTGCAGAACATCACAAAGGAAGAATGTGACAGTTTTGAAAACTGTACTCAGCTCATCCTTGACTAAAAGAGGATATTTGTGCCAAATATGAAGGTGTTCCTGATCTTCAACTCTCTAGTTACAGTAAGGTGACCCTATCCTGAACCAACAGTGAAATCAGAGGTTGTAATCAATGCCTTTCTGCTCATAACAGTTTTAAAGAATGGTGGTGAGTGTAGAAACCAGCCTGGCCATGACAGTTCTGCAGAATTGCTCAGTGGCTGTTTATTCTTTCACACCATCCTGTATAAACTCTACAGACTTGTGTGTGAACAGCCCGGACATCAGCAGATTGTGAAATCAGCAACCCATCTGGCACCAACAGCCATGCCAATTTTAGCACATGACATTTTCCTCCCCCATTCTGACGTCTGATTTTAACATCTTTAACATGTTTAACTGCATGTGTGTAATATTATACATGTTATTATTATATTTTATGTGTTTCAGGTATACAGGTTTTCCTAACAAAGTTCAATTCAATTCAATTTATATAGCGTTTTCAACAATTGTCATTGTCGCAAAGCAGCTTTACACAATCAGAAGGATTATTTAAGTTTGTATGTAATGTGAATGTGTATGAATCAAAATGGTCAGATAGTCAATGATGAGCAAGCCGAGGGTGACAGTGGCAAGAAAAAACTCCCTGAGTTTTAGGAAGAAGCCTTGAGAGGAACAAGACTCAACAGGGAACCCATCCTTATTTGGGTAATACAGAAAGCAGGAACTGATCTAAATTCATACTGTGTGTTAGGTGGCAGGCAGTTCAGTATAACAGTTGATGTTAATTGATGTTAATATGGAGTCCAGGTAGTTATTGGAGGCTCAGGTAGACTTGAGTGAGTGTATAACATTGTTTTTTCCTTAACTTATTTAAATACTCTGTATAAAGATGGATAAACTAATTGTAATTACATGCAGATAATATACCACTTAATAAAAACACATGGTAAAGGATGTAATGGATGACTCATACCTCTTGTCTGTCACAGTGGTGGTTTCTGAATCGGGTGTGGATGTCCGGGACTCTGAAGGTGCTGCTGTGTCTGAAACAGTGAGCTTCTCCAATGCCTCAACAGGTGCATCACTAAAAAGCCAAAATGCAATAATTAGCATCTTCTGGATCTTTTAAACTAAGATTTACAGTTCTGTCCACACACTCCCACTTGATCATTAAAAGAGTTTAATTATATAAATAACTGTTAATAACTCTTACATCAGAATCTCTTTATTGGCCAGGCACATTTGCATGCATGGACCTGATGCAACAAACTACAGTAAGTACCTGATGCCTTAAGAGTCATAACTAAACCATTTTACTTTAGCGTGTGCAGACTGGGCTTATATTATTCTTAATGATTAAACACAAAAAAGCAGTAATGTTGCAATGTCTGACATAATACTACAAATTTATATGATAAAAATATAATATAAAAAATATTATTGACCTAGCACAGTAACACGATGTCACCACACTTCTGGTTATGTTTATTTATTTTGCAAGTGCTGTGCCATCCCTGGCAACACTGCCCATGTCACCCATACCTAAATCTGCCTCTAGCTGTGTTTTCTGGCACAGAGAGGGACAATTCAACATTGTATTTGTTGATAGAACTTCTCAGCTGCTTAAGGTGGGACTACTAATATGAAGAATTGACTCGTGGTTCAAGACTTTTGCACAGTAGTGTATCTTGAGGTTATAACACAATGTTTACACTAAGCTAGTGAAAATGCTTGTATGAATAAGCATATTGGTTAGTTGAAAAAAAATTGCAGCTTTTCTAAAATTTAAATGGGCCTAAAAATGTATTTTAAGTTCATCTTTAAAAATTTAACACATGAGCCCCTGTAATTAGGACACTGACTGCAAGGAATCAGTGGACAACAGATAACTGGTTAGGAAAGACTGGCTGATGGACAAAACTTCATTTGCAAAAAGTCTCTCTAAGACCTGTATGCCTGAGCTGCTGCTGCTTTTTGGTCGCCTGCTGCTTTGGCTGCATCCTCAGTCTTGTCATTTTGCACATCCCCATCACTGTCAGAACCTCCTGAAGGGCTACAGTCTGAGACTAGCAGAGATGCCTTCCGGCCTGAAAATATTATCATTATTATTATTTTTTTTTTACACACTTTTTAAATTTTTTATTCATTGGCAAATTTCATTCTTGAAGACATGAATAACAAATTCTCACCTTTCTTTTCTGACTGGTTCTCTGAGTTACTGGAGCTGCTGGGACAAATATTCAGTTATATCACAAAATTACAGTATTCTTTTGCTTTTACCCTGACTTTTACCTAGGTACCAATTTGATTTGCATTGCAATTCTGTAAAGATCACTATTTTATAAAAGTCCCAACTTAATTTTTTTTACCAAAATTTATAAAAATTTTACAAAAACCTAGTAAATAATTTGCTCCTACTACGCAGAATGCTATGCTGTGTGAATAGTTTAGAGTGCACCACCTGCAGCATTATAGAGGAATGACAACATGCGATGTTTTGAATAGTTATGTCTGAGATTTATTAATCTACTTTAAAATAAGCTACTTGCTTGATGTAAACAAACACCTTCACCAATAGATATTAATTAGAAAAACTAAACTGAATATTTTTCTGGGATTACTAAATATATTCACAGCTGAAATAACAGCGATGAACTGATAAAATAATTTTAAGACAAAACTATTTTTAGATTTCTCATCTGTGATTCACTCTCCGATTACTGAAAGAAGTACAACTTAGCGTAAATAAAACGTAAGATACTCAACCTCACAAATAGTTTTTTCTTTTAAGAGAGTTCTGCTGTACAGAAAGACAGGCAGACATGTACGTGGGCTTCAACCTGAAATAATATCACTTGATTACATTAATACTGCTCAGCTCATTTTTAGCTTTAACATTTTAACCATTTCTACCAACTCTTCCCGTCAATGACAGGTAGTAATGCTAGTTAAAAATTATTCTAATGTTTAGAATAGTGTTACATTTGTATAATTACTCTTGAGCCTGTGAAAGATGAAAAGATTTTGAAAAAAAGGCTGAATTAATAAGTAATTTTGTTAAACTTCAAAAAAAAAAAATTTAAGCTAAAAGTCTACATTTTAAATTCATGCATTAATTTCAAATGCATTGTGGTAGTGTACAGTGGCAAAAACACAAGAATCATGTCACTGTCCAAATACCTATAGACTGGATTGAGGATTGAGCAACATCCTTTTTTCTTAAAAATCCTCTCCAACATGCAACATACTGAAACATGAGTTTGAAACTGAAAACAAAAAAATATCTGTAAATAAAAAAAATTACCTGCTGGGATACTCAATAACAGCATGATTATTTCTCTCTAGATGCTCTATGTAACAGAACTTTTTTGTCTTTTGCAAGTCTTCCATATTCTTGCTGAATCTGGTCAATCATGTAAAATGAGCTTCAAAGTTTCCAGACATTTGTAATACGACTACAGGTTGATCAATCACTATTTAGATTACAATTTTATTTCTGAATAAAATGTAGAACAAGTTTTAGTGTGTTTCTGTCATTTCATTTAGCAACCATAGGGTTATCTCAAAATTCAATGGACATTAAGGGCAACTGGAATTTGATTTAAAAAAAAAAAAAAAGGGGGAAAAAATTACTGAAATGCTTAAAATAATAATTCCACCTTGGAGTTGAATCAAGTCTTGATATGGCTTGTGGCATGTTGCTCTAGGACAGAGGTTTTTAAACTTAATATTTTAAAGATCCGGATCTGGGAAGTCAAAGGTCCGGAACAATTGGTGATGAGCAAATAAATTATTTAACATAGCGTTTTTAACAATAATAAAACAATTAAGGAATTGAGTTTGAAAAGTGTGAGGAAATGGGTATAAATTATAATTATCAGATGATGGCAAAGAAAAACTCCCTGATATATCTATTTGAAAGACACCTGCAAAGGAACCAAAGTCAACAGGGAACCATCCTTATTTGGGTAATATGAGATCCAGAAATCAAATGAAATGACTTTTTAATTTTTTTTTTATTAAACCTGCTTATAACTTACTAACAATGTACATTCATGCTTAAGGCAGTCTGAATTAAAAATACATTCAAGCCAAGTGGAAAAAAAAATTCACTGTTTAACTGCAAATCAGATGCTTAAACCAAAACCATACTAACTTTGAAGCAACTTACATTCAAGTGTCAAAGATTCAAAATATGTCCAAGTTACTGCAAAAAAAATGTCAGAGAAAGACTGACCATTTCTTTCCATATTTGGATCGTGACATCACCACACAGGGGACATATTGTACACTGAAGGCTTGCTTATCTGTGTCCGCAGGACAGAATGTAAAATGAAAATCTATTAGCTGAACTCTCTCATACACTGGCCGCGGTCAACACTGCCATAAAATGATTACATTTAGCCTTAATCTCAGGCCACAAAACTGACAACTTATTTAATAAAATTTCCACTTCAAAATACAGTAGAATAGGAGACTTTATTACATTGTATTTTTGCATTCCTAATCTGAGGAGGGGTGGGTCCAGATTGACCTGCTTTGAGGTCTGGATCCGGACCAGTGTCTGGACTTTGTGTAGCCCTGCTCGATGAAAGTACCTAATGTTTTTTAGCTTTAAGGGTTAAAGTTAGCCACATTATACAGTTTAATCCCTTTACCTGCAGAAAGGCTGAAACTCTGTGAAATTGGCCCATCCTGTACCATCTTTGCTCTGGTTGGAGGCAGAGTCCCAATCATTGTCCTTCGCTTCATCAAAATCAGCTGTGCACACAGGACCTTAAGAGACACACTTCAAATTCTCACTTGTTTTTCATTTACACCAATGCAAGTCTCAGATAGCAGTTACTTAGGGATTAACCTATGATTTAAAAAACCTACTTTGAGAAGTCTGAGGTGTGGAGCATTTTGTGCTGGTTGCTGCTTGAGTAGAGACCTGACTATCGCCTTCCTTGTCTTCATCCTCCTTGGCCGACCTGCGGCCCGGCTTCCCATTACTCACAGAACCATTAGGAGAGCTTCCTGAAGATGAAGACACACCAAACCTAACAGAAAAATGACAGACATTTTTCTATTCCTGAACCACATTTAAAATGTTCACGGTTTAATTCATACATAGCAAAAGTTCTATACCTAGATCGGGATTTCACTTGAGTTGCATAGCTAATCTCTTTATCTTCCCAAATGTCTTCTTCCTCTTCACAGTCATCAAACTGCTGTATTCTTTCTTTACAGCAAGCCTCAAAGGCAGCAGCAGTGGCCTAGAATTATATACAATGGCATTCCCAAACTTATTCATTCATGAATCACAAGATAAATTCGTTATAAACTCATAATTTGTCATACACTCATTTAAAAGTATATGCTTGACTACCAGCTCCAGGCACTTACACTATTATCATCTGCATCAATACTGAAGTTAATCTCAGCAATTCGATCAAAAGTAGCACTGAAAGCAAAACAGACATTATGAGTGAGGGATGCCAAGAGATGGCACAGAACATCAGGAGGTGATACAGTAAAACCTCGGATTACGAGTAACGTGGTTTGCGAGCGTTCCACAAGACGAGCAAAGATTTTTAATAATTTTGATTTGGAAAACTAACAAGTCTTGGTTTACGAGCACCGAATATCATGTATCACGCATGCACTTCTTGTTTTGACGCCGGGCGTCACGTAATCACAACTGAGCCAACGGTTTTTCTCTCTCTTGCGCTGCGGAAATGGGGTTTAATCGTCTCCCCTGCTGGGTCTTAGTGCCCGTCTCTTACTGGTATAAATCAACATTCGTGCACGCGTGTACTGTTTACTATAACACTGTGACCATGTGTGTGTGTGTGTTTGTGTGTAAAACGTTTTATTTTGTGTTTGTAAGCGCGCGAATACAGCGCGCGTGTACTGTTTCTTATAACACACGTGTGCATGCGTGTAAAGCAAATGAAAATCTCATTAGAGGTTAAAAATCCATTTTCTCTCTCCCTCTCTATTTCAGCCTGTGTGTGCGCGTGCGCGCACGCTTAATTTGACACCGTGCCGGGAGGGGACACACAGAAACACTGCTGTCACGATTCTTTTCAAAGGTAAAGTGCAAGTTAATTTGTTTGTTTGTTTTACTTTACAGCAGTGATTCAGTTAGTGTGCGCTCACACGAGTGTCATTAGTGATGTTCCTTGCTAATTTTTCAGACAAAAAAAGTATTTCCGTTAATGTGTGTTTATGTGAAATTCAAATAAGAAAGGTTTATTGTATAATAAAGTCTCATTAGAAGTTTAAAAATCCATTTTCTCCCTTAGCCTCTCTTATATGTGTGAGCAAGTAATTTGACACCGAGCCGGTTCATACACTCTCTCGGGATGGGAGGGGCTTCACACATACACACACACACACACACACACACACACACAGAGCGTGAAACACTTTAACGGAAACACTTATCTGTCGGGATTTCTTTTTACTTTTTTTAAAAAGTTAAAATGCAGGTTAATTTGTTTTATTTTTGCTTTATATTTTGTGTTAATTATTTTTATGTATTTATTTTTTTGGGCT
>JAOTRS010000011.1:41402-57648 GCA_028565755.1 Dinotopterus cunningtoni | reverse complement strand
CGGGCTGGGGCGGGCCAAATAATTTCATAAAAGCGGGACCTGCGGGTTGGAAAAATACCCGACCCGCGCATCACTATCGGGGTTTCCTGTCAGGGTTATTCCTGGGTATATCATGGGTTAATGTCTGAATTTTGCATGTTCTCCTTATGTCACTCTCTAATTTACTCCAACCTTCCATAGGTTTGGATTATTCCAGATGTGGATTTGTGCAAATGTGTGTATGTGTAGTGCCTAATAAGGGTCTCCAACCTTGTTCTAGCCTTGTGCCCAATTGGCTCCGGATTCACTGTTACCCTGACCAGGATAAAGCACTTACTAGAGATGAATTATTGAATGAAAAAAAAATTTTTTTTTGGTTGAGCACAATTTTAATTTTTTTATTTTATATTATGTGACAAAATTCACTGATGTATTTTATGAACTGCTTAACCTGAAATATGCTAAAATTAGTTTGATGTATTGGTAAGTATCATATATAGTTTAGCATGTTCACCTGTTTACCTGTTCACATCTTGCCAGCTGCATCAGTCCACTGAAATACTGCTGTGATTTTCGGCCTTACTTTACCATCCATGACAGCGAGTTTAAGGAGTACAGTACCAGACGTCAGTCACCGTAAGCACAAACTTATTACAACGCACTAAAATAAACTGAACCATAGCACTTTGGTTTTAATTTATTAAATATACTTATAATTAAATATACTTTATTTAAAAGTATACTTTATTTATTAAGTTTCAGAAAAGGGATGCTTGACCTTCAGTCCTCATTTTTATGCTTGTAATTTCAGGCCTAATGTATTACTGGGTGTTACGAATCCTTTCTTTATAAAGACGTTTCAGAGCTGGCCTCACATCATGTGTCTGGGGGAGCAGAAGGTGTCTAGTAAGTAGGCTTCCTTTGGAAATCTTGTGGAACCAAACATGTTTTCAGTTGCCCAGGTTTATGATTACTCATTAATTTTAGGAGACTTGCTAAAACAAGTAAAGGTCAAGAAATTGACCAAGTTGAAAACGCTGGACACAAAACCAGGTACGTCTAAATACTTTCATTATAATGTTAATTATAAAAGGCATAATGACAACGTATTGCAAAGTAAACATCTGTCTGTATGTGCCTTTCACCCACATTTTTATTCCATCACCAAGGTATATACACAGAATATAAAACATTTCTTCATAAAGACAAAGCCCTAATCAAGCGACTCTTAAAGGTAAATTAAATTGAGACTGACAAAACTAGGCATGTTTATACCAATGTTTTTCAGTCACCCTTTCTATGTATTCACACACCTTTTCTAGGGAGTTCAGAGGAAAAAGCCTTCTGAGGTACAAAGCACCATCTTGAGGTGGCATTTGTTAGAACTGACACAGAGCTTTATGGTTCCACTGGTGAGAACATTTGATATTTTTGTGCTAAAGACATTTGAATATTGTATTAATACCTAATTAATAAATATATTGATAATAGCATGTTTAGGAAGAGTGGCATCTTGCTGTTTTACAGGAGCAGTACCTGGCCAGCTTGATGCCACTTCAAATATCCATGACTCCTTGGAAGGTTTATTAAAACTAATTCTGTCTTGTTTAGATTTTAAATGTTAAAGACACATTAGCATTCATACTAAAGGATTTAATTGTTAATTAATTGTGTTTGTGTGTGTGTGTGTGTGTGTGTGTGTGTGTGTGTGTGTGTGTAGACTCCTCCTCAGATCCGACCCTTCAGTCAGGATGAGTTTGTGGCCTCTCTGGAACATGCTGGGCCTCAAACCACCTCCACTCGCAAAGGAGACTGGCTGGGCCTTTATAAGTAACACACTGTAATATTTAACTGTTTATGGTTTCTCTGGCGGTGATTGTACTGGTAACTAGATATTTATCTGTGTGTGTTTTTAAGGCAATTCTTTCAGTCTTCTAATTTTGATGGGTGGTTTCGTGCTAAGCACAGGGAAATGTCAAATAAGATGGATTGCCTTCATTTAGAGGCCATCTGTGATGCCGTGAGTACTGAATCCAAACCCATATAAAATTAAAGTATACTAACATTGGTCCTCATCTATCACTGATTAAATTGTGTTTAAATGTTTGCATAGGCCAAAACGAAAGGCCAATTTGCTTTGTACTTTTGTGCGTATATTAATCGCCATAAAAGTGCAAATCATGTTCGTGACACAGTTCGTTTGACTTTAGTTATGCCTACAAAATGCATAAGAGGACATAGACAACGGTGAGCATAAAATGAGCGATTATGATAACAGACTAAAAAGAAAAGTGTAAATTATTTTGATTTCCTTTTCATTCACTTTTTTAATAATATATAATCTTTATAATAATAAGCGAGTTCTAAATTGACCATCAGCTGGGCCATTTGTTTATATAGTACCTTATGGCACAAACAGACCAGACCAACCTTCAATTAAGTCAGAAGTTAAATTAGTTAAGTTTTTAGTCTATTTGTAGTCTAATGAGGGACCAGGCCAACTATGTAACTATTTGTTCCAAACTTCTTGAATTAAAGCTGAAAGTGTTGACTTTGCTCACTTTTTCATTTCCAATTTAATTAAGTGGTGTCCAGAGACCAAAAAGAAAAAAAAAAAATTTGTTTAAGAATTTTTGGACTAGATTATGCAAACGTACACACTATAACTTTTTTCTCTGAATTTACTCGATTTTCATGACCACCAAATTACTTATATAAACACTTGTGTAAATCCGTTCCTATTCGCCTTGATAAATGAGGCTCATTGTCAGAAGGAAGTGCTGCTCTAGTGAACTGGACTGATTTGTTGCATTTTACAGGATCTGCTGAGTTGGATAAAAGACAAGTCCGAGCTGGAGATTGTTGACCTAATTTTAAAACTGCGTGAGAAGTTGGTTAGTGATAAAATTTTGTAATTTCGTATCTTGTAACCTAGTTTCAGTTCTTCTACTGATGCATTTGAGTGCTCCTTGTTCAGTAACACCAGTATATAGATCCGTGGTTGCAGTTATTGTTAACATTACAGTATCTACTTGTTTTCTCATCTGTTTTTAATTACATAATATTACAACTATAAGTAAAGATCTAAAGTTAACTTTTTTGTTACTTCCTTACTGCACTAGGCTAGAGCTCGTACGCACCAGCTTCCTGTGAAGGAGGTACTGCTAAACAAGTTGGAAAACTACATCCATTCTGTGATCAGCTCTCTGCCAGAGGATTTGCAGACACTACTACACAAAGACTGATCTTAAACTGTTTTTTTAGTGCAGGGATTACAATCATCATTTCATCAGGTAGCACCAGTGTTTCCATTTCAGAAAGTTAGGAGCACCAGCATTAACAAAAATACAGAAGCCCTGTAGGCATATTTTAGAAACAGAAGCACCCAGGAAAGTATTTGGGATAACAATATACATTTTGTGTATGATTTCTGCAATCACCACAGAGTAAAGCCACTGGGTGAAGGGATAATGTGTCCAAGCTACCTAATATTAAGCGTGGTAGCTCATTGTATTTCCTGAGCTCTCAAACAACCAAGCGCTTTAGTTTATTATTGAGAAGACTTTATGACTTTTAATTTGATTTTTGTGGCATCAGGCCCTAAATAATAAAAAAGGCAATTAAGTGATGCAGTTATTTAAAGGTGTACACCATTTCTGTTGCACAGTGGATTTTTTTTGCATGTTTTACTTTAAAGGGTTTAAGTGCCATCTGTAGTTGAACCACAACTCAAATTGTACCTCATCGTGCACTTCATATCATCATTTCCCGCATGCTGTTTTTTACATACTTTGCTAAGTGAAGTATATTTTTTAAATATTTTTCACACAGATTCAGATTAAACACATTTTATATTATACACAGATAACCTGAGTAAATACAAAACACTGATTTTTAAATGATTTTATTTATTCAGGGAAAAACATGTCCAAACCTGTTTAGCCATATTTGAAAAAGTAATTGCCCCCTAAACCGAATAATTGGATGTTATTATAGGCCACCCCAAAACCTTAATTATTATTATTATTATTTTTAGGGGGGCGGTTCTCCACTGGATGCCTTTTTTGCCCAGTCTCTTTCTTAGTGTTGAATCATGAACACTGATCTTAACTGAGGCAAGTGAGGCCTGTAGTTCTTTAGATGTTATTTAGGGTTCTCTTTTAAGCTTCTGGTTGAGTTGCCTTGTGCTCTTGAAGTACTTTTGGTAGGCCAGACTGATACATGTTAATTACTTTGTTTCTCATCTGTTCTTGAATTTCTTTAGATCATGGATGTTTTGCTTTTTTTAACAGGTGATTAATCATGATTTAACAGGGGCGAGATTACTTCTTCATATGTTTGTATGTTTGTACAGCATCTTTTCTTTTGATAAATGAAATCATTATTTAAACACTACATTTTGTATTTGCTCGGGTCATCTTCATGTAATATTAAAATTAGTTTCATGATCTCCATCATTTAGGTGTGACAAATATGCAAAAAAAGAAAAAAAAAGTCAGGAAGGGGCATATACTTCTTCCCAGAAGTGTAATGCACTATTCAGCCCAAAGTTTGTGGACCCCTGGCATCCATGTTATTGTTGAACAACCCATTCCAGGTTTAGTCCCTTTTGCTGTTATAATATACGCCACTCTTCTACGAAAGCTTTCGACAAGATGAGGGGAAAAGGGAAGGCATTTATGTTGAGATCTCAAAGAGGGTCTGGTTCCAGTTCATCCCAAAGGTCTTCAGTGGGGTTGAGGTCAGGGTTCTGTGCAGGACATTCATGTGAAGCTGGCTTTGTCCACAGGTACATTTTCATGCTGGAACAGGTATTAGGCCTCTTAGTTTAAGTAAAGGGAAATTACAATGCATAGACATTCTAACAGTATGCTTCTGACATTGTAGAAACAGTTTGGAAAGTATTTATATATTAATGTGATGGACAGGTAATGCACATAAAAAATGCAGACTTGAATAGAAGTTATGAAATTGCTTGAGACACCTTTTGGGGGCCCAGTCACACTGTTATAGGCTGATACACATTATCTATATTTAAATTATTAAACTGATCGATTTATAATCTGTTCTTTAAAAGTTATAAATCTGACAAATGTCCCCTATTGTAAGTATTTTTTTTTAAGTATTTATCTATTCTTCTTGTTTTCATGAAAATGTTAGCAGGCACTGAGGGATTATGTTGAGGTATGAGTGTATTAAAGAAAATGTCAATGTGTTCAAATAAAAGTATTATGTTTCCTGTGTTTGAACACAGTCATGGTACAAAATCCTCATATAAGGAAAACTCTGGACTTTATGTATTCAACAAAGATTTAAAATATATGTTTAGTAAAGCACTGAATAATTAATTCTGAAAATTGTTAAACCAGACATAATCTGATTAACACTACACGTAACACTACAAAAAGGGACATTCCACCATGATACAAGTTCCAATTATGACTGTGAGAAAATTTATTGGAGACCATAATGTAATTGTGAGAGGACAATGGAGGTTTCTATGCATGTAACCGCACAGACTTAACTGTATCAAAGGAAAAGTATTATTTGACTGATTTGTTAATAGTGGCTAGTGGCATTGTAGCTTCTGATCCTCCAATAAGGGTTTGATAATTTACAGGGATAATAACTGGGAATGTTAATTAGAACGATTGCAGGAAATATTCATTACTTAGCAATGGTATGAAATCATCAGGACCATAATCTAATTAACCAAGAAAATACTGAGCACTACACACAAACACTGGTTTCCCTCAGGTTTTCTTAAAGCAGACTCCTTTTCTTTAATTGTGTTCATAAGCATATACCGTATACACACTTCTTTACACACTTTAAATATAATGTATAATAACCTCAAACAATGGAGAAATTTAATTAAACTGATTGTACTGAGTTTTTGTTAATTGTTTATTGGCTGGAAAATATTCTAGACAATCTGAAGAGATTCACAATGTCAGAATTCTTGGAATGTCAGAATACACTGAAACGTTTCCTCCCTTTTCCCGAACATAAAAAGCAATTCTCCACATATATATTGATAATATACTTAAAAAGTAACAAGAAACTAGTAAGTAGAATATAAATAAATTGTCATGAAATCAAAACTGCATCATCTTTTCCTGGGTGTCCACCAGCTCTGCACTTGTTGCTTCATGACAGACTGCTTCTCTTGAGGACTGAAGTGTAGGATGGTAAGGATGGCCATGAGCGTCTGCTGGCGTCCTTTAGAGTCCTGTAGTGTAAGAAATCTATAGATTATATTCTTGAGGTATTCCAAATTAGCACCTTCTCTGCTCTGGTCACGAATTCTTTTGTCCAGCTGTGCCTGCAACTCATCAATCTCCTCCTTGTGCCTCTCTTCATTAGCAAACACTTTTGCCTCTAGTTGATGCAAGCCTTCCTCCAGCTGATGCTTCTGTTTGCGCAAGGCAGACATTTCTACATCATTTCGAGCCAGCTGTTCAGCATATAGCAGCAAATTGTTTTTTTGGGGGCTAGTGAGCTTCAGAGTATGAGAGATCATCTCACAGTCTTCATGCACAAAACTGCCAGTTTCGAGATCTACGTCCCCTTTAACTTCTCTTTCTGCTCCAACATCACTTACAATCGGTCCCTGGATGCTTTCGGCTCGTAACCTTTCAAGCTCGAGGTCCTTCTCTTCCAGTAACGCCATGGTGCGCTCCCTCTGCTTGTGCAGTTCTTCCTCAAGGTGCAGGAAGTTCTCTCTGTGCTGAGCCTCAAGCCTTTCCAGGTCCTGCTTATGAGCCTGATGAAGGGCAGTCAGTGCTTGTTGGTGCTTCTTAATCTCCTGGTTGTGCATCACCTTGGCCTCATCTGACTGGACACGCAGGTTGATGTACTTTTCTTTTAGTTCGGCTAGCTGGTCCCGAGCTTCCTCAAGCTCCTTGATCTGTGCGCTGTCTTTGCCATTCTTATTCTTTAGGACAACTTGCGCTCGCGTTTTGTAGCGTTCAAATTCCTCCTTTAGCTGCCGCAGCTCTTGCTGATAATACTGCACTGAGGCCTTCTCTGCTTCCTGCCCTACTCCTGCTCCCTCTATTATTTTCTCAATTTCCAATCTTTGTTCTGGAGATTTCTGTGCAACCAGTTGCAACAGCTTCTTCACATTCTCTAACTTATCCTTCAGTGTGTTCACGTCCAGATTCATTTCATCAATGCCAAGGTCTGACGAGGTGGTCCTGGTAGTGCTGGCCGCGATGGCTAGGGCTTTGTTCTCTGTGTCCAGCTGGAGGATATGCTCACGTAGCCTCTGAGCACTTTGCTGGTCCTTCTGCCTGGCTTTTTCACAGGCACCCAACAACCCTGACAGCTCAGAAATCCGCTCCTCTAGACTCGCCACACGTTGCTCCTCCAGCCGTGCCTGCTCCTTTAAGCAGGATTCTGCCTGAGCGACCTGCACAAATTGGAAATTCAACAATAACATATGATCAAGTGTTATTAATAAGCCTCAAAGGTTTAAAGAAGAACTAGGTGAGTAAAGTCATACCTTTCTAATCTCCTGTTGATGCTGCTGGTTAAAGTGCACCTTGAGATCAGCGATCTCTTGCTGTAGTTCCAGCACACGCTGTTCAGGTTTGCTCCTCTCAACCTCCAGAACCTGCAGGCTCGTTCTCAAAGTTTCACATTCCTCATTAACCTGCTTCAGCCGCTCTTCATACTCTAACTCTCTGTCTTTGTTCTGCATGGTTTCTGCAAAGGTTTTCCTAGCATCCTCTAGTTTAAGTTCAACATCCTGCCTAAGGCTCCTCTCCTCCTGCAGAAGTTTCTGGAGTTCCCGAATCACGTGGCCATGGTCATGTTGCTCTTGATCGTGCTGGTGTTGCTGCATAATCACACGTGCTCTGCTCTCTGCTAGCTGCTCCTGTAAAGCCTGGAGTTCAATCTGGTGCTGCTTACGCTCTTCCTCTACCTTTTCCCGAGCCTCCTCAAACTCCTGCTTCATCTTGCGTTTATCGGCTTGGAAAGAGGCTTCCATCCGAGACTTTTCCTGTGTTACTGTGGCCAAGGAAGTGGTCAAAGTAGAGAGCTGAGACTTTAGTTGGTTCACCCGGCGGTCTAATTCTGCATTTGTTGAAGCTGCAGTTTGCTCCTCAGTTGGACTGCCGCTAGAAATAATGCTATGCTCTAGTTCACTCTTGTCTGACTGCAGAAACGCAGAGGTACCCTCAACATTACCAACCTGATCCTCATCTGCTGCATCACTCTGACTGCTGCTGCTAGTCACCACACTTTCAACACCTGATTCAGCATTGTCGAGACTGTCTTCACTGTGAAGTGAACCACAATCTTTTGCAGGTTCAGTGGGCCCTGTGCATTGCACAGTCAGGACTTTCAGGCTTGCTTCCAGTGCCTCCTTCTCCTTCAGTAAACTCTTGTAGGCCTGAACAAGGTCTTTGAAGCGGGCCTGGTACTGGATGAGCTGCTTCTTTTGACTTTCAATGGTCTCAAGCAGTTCTTTTTTGCTTAGACCTCCACCGAAGCTCATACCAAATTTCTCCATGTTGAACAAAACACTCGACTCATACGCACCGAGTCATTTCATAAATAAAAACAGTGACGTAGTTTTACCTGTAGAATTGAAAAGAGGAGCATTAAAACAATTCTGTAACTACAATGTTGTTTCAACATTTAATTTAAAATACTTGAATGAAGGCTGCTCGGTATCAACAAAATTAAAATCCACAGAATACAACTATGGCAACTGCTATATTTTCCAGTATAACAAACAAACTTTAAATATAATAGAAATCAATATGTTTACTGTTGTTGAAACCGGACCTTTCTTGTCATAACCATTAACTAGTCCGGCTGCTAATAAACAAAGCAAACACAGAGGACAGTTGCTGTTTACAGTCTCTGGATAATCTTAAAACGATAACTGAAAAACAACACACCTGAAAAGTTAAGTCTGTTAGCTGCGTATCGACATTAGCTTACTGGAGCTTCTTCCGCTTTCTCTTCCACGGAGCTTACCGGGAAGTGACGTCAGTAAGTGCCGCGCTGGACGTTGGATGGTACAGTACGTCAACGCGTCCGCCATTTTGGTGCAGGCAACACAGACTTCTAACAAATACGAATAAGCAGGGGGGCTGCGACGATTCCGTCGATGTTTCTCAACTTCAGTGGAGCGTTTTAATATTGAAGCGGGTGTATATTACAAAACTTTGTGTATATATGTGGGATATAAATGGGTAATTGTTTAAAGCTGTGTATCCCCCTCACTCCCTTGTCCATACCGCTTATCCTGTATACAGGGTCGTGAAATTACATAACACTTCGAGGTAAACTATATTAAGTATACAGTATAAAAGGTTAATGGTTAATTAAGAGTTTGTAAAGTTCATACTTAGGAAAGATGATTGAGATCTGTACCTGATTTTTTTTAAATGTAATTTATTTTAGTTTGAGGTACATGCAAATTAAGGAGCATGCAATCCAGAAAAAAAAGCTTTTTTATACCCAGGACAAAGCCAACCTTAACCCTTAATCCAACTTGATAATAGACACAGTATAATCAAATATGGGCAGATCATATTCAAGGTATAGTATTTGACCTTTTCCCACTTATACCTGAAGCGCATTGAAGTCAAAATGGGTCCTTGCCTTGCTGCAAGTGATTTCCACTTGTTTGAGCCATTAAATGTGTTTCAGATGTGAGCTAGACAGTACAAGCATCGCTCCAGCATACCATGGAGCACATTTTAATAGTGCTTGGATACCATCAATATAAATCAATTTTCTACGTTGATGGTATTCAAGCACTATTAGAATGCTGGGCTAAGTGCGTTAGTGTAGCAGGGGATTATACAGAGCAGGCATTACTAAATGGTGGACTGCAGTCCGGATTCAGACCGAGTGACAGTTCTGTCTGGACCCTAATTCGTTTCTGGTAAATGAGAAGAATAATTTATGTACCAGTATCTCTTTTTCGAGGTAGATGTGGCAATATGCCTCACTCAACTAATAGTTCACCATGTATGAACAGCATGCACAGAAGAAACAAACGAAAGCATGACACATTATGGCTTACCAAAAAAGCAAAGTATATTATAATAAAAAGTAGTAATTGAAACACAACTGTGAGACAAAAAAGGGGTCACTTGAGCAAACATATCTGTAGATGGACATGGTGAGGGCATGAAAAATACCTGAACCGAGAGCCATTTTACCTCAGCAGCATGCAAATTAAAAATTTATTGTTAAATTTTATTGTTATTTTTTCCTTTTATTCCATTTAAATAAAAGGAAATAAACAAGGCCATCAAAGATCAAACTGTCCACATGTTTAATCTGACCTTCTAAAAATTTAACTCAGTACCCTGATATAGAGAAAAAAAGGTGTTTTTTTTACTCTCATAACTGTATTCTGTTAGTCCCAGTTCGCCTTGAATGCGCCCTTGTATTTTTGCTATAATGTTGTTTTATTTTCTCCAGTTTAATTTTTAACTTGTGTGAAAGACAACCTATAAGCTTTTTGAACTTTTATGATGTTATATGAGGCATTAAGAACTGTCCCACTTTATTAATGATACATGTTGTATGTAACAGAGATACTAACATACATAAGTGATCCCTATGTGTCGCCTACGTTTTGCAGGCAGACACCACCATAAAGGGAGGAAGTAGAAGGGTTTAGCTCATGCAGAGCCAGCTGTAGACATCTATTTCATCCACTATAGAACTATAATGCACAATATACAGTGGGACATTTTATATAATCCAGATTTACACATTTCACGTTTCAAAACATGATGTTACTTTATGTGTTTGTTTTAACGATTAAATGATATAGTTTTACAAAATAAATAACAATAATAAAAATCAGATAAAAGCAACCTTTAAAGGAAGCAAATCAAGTTTCTTATAGGACCTTCATCTGTAATACTTTGACTGGTCACTGTCTACAGGATCAGTGGGATGGAAGCTCAGTTATGTTTATAATATAAGGTGGTTTGTAAACTGCAGGTCTTCACTGTCTCTACAATTAAGCAAATGTATGTGACTACTACTACTAATAATAATAGCATTAATAGCTCAACAGTTGTGAACTTTTAACCCTGTATTATGGTTAGAGAAACAAACTAAATTCAGTATATTTAGTGAGTTACTAGTTGAGCTGTGTTATTACTAATAATATCAAATATTATTAGTGTGTACAGTAATGTGGCAGCTTTTTTTTCATTACTTTTTTCCTCTAAACAAAACTAAAACTGCAATGACTATAGAACATACAAACTGTGCGGAAAAAACAAGACAAACAGACCTTTTTTTTTTTTTTTTTACAAAAAAAACTTTAACACTTTTTTGCATCTGCAGGATATACTGTACATGATTGTCATCTGCAGTCACACAGGCATAATGCTTTCTAAAATGTAAAATACAAATATAATCAAACAAAGCATTAAAGAGGTGTGAAATACATAGCCTTACGCTGTACAGCAATGAAACAATTTTTTTTTTTTCTTAAGGCATTTTAACCAGCTCATAGTACAGCATGGCAAGTTAGCTTATGTTTACACGAGTGTAAATATAATGCTGGAAACCTTTTCTATGAGGTCCTTATTTGGACCCACAGTGGTTTATGTAATAATGGTTAAAAGTAGAACTGGGATGCATTATTATATTAATGTGAAAATTCTTTTTATTAATCAAATTCACTTGAACCTTTTGTAGTGAGGAGTGTATAAATATGTGTAAATAAGACATGCTCCAGATTCCACATTAGTGTTTCTGCTCTTGACGACAGTAGAAGGAAAAAACAGTTTAAGTTTAAACTGAAGCCTTCATGTATTTGGAATGATGGCCAGGCTCATGCTTCACATGCTGCTTAACAGACAAGGATTGAGGCGATAGTGAATATATTTAAGGCATACATATATACTGAGCATTAAAGGCTTTTTTCACATTGGCTCAGATCCATGCACTCCTTTTCACACTTTCAAAAAGCTCCTTCACACGATGCAGTTCCTCTTTCAGTCCACAAGGGGCATCCTTTTGCTCTAAATGTTGTTCAATCTGTAAAAAATGAAAACAACAAACATTAAGGAAATCAGTAACTGCTGCAGCAACAGTCTTTGACCATATATATTCATCTGTTACACATTAAACAGACTGATTTGTTTCTTTAATCACTTCTTTCCTGCCTTCGCAGTGCATCTAATTTAGGATGGAAAAGCAACACACAATCTGCCATAGGTACAATAATTTGTGTCATGTTGAAACAGTATGTTTGAAGAAAGGCTTAAGGTAACAGAGGGGTAGGCAGTAAAATATTGACTACCTTTATCTTTTCAGGCTTGGAAAAGTTCAGATAATGATTCATTATACTGTTTTTATTAACTGTCACTAACTGATTTTATTTACTTTTTACATAGTTAAGTTTAATTTTATCTGCTTTTATTTTATGTTGTTTAATCCAGGTCGTTTTATTTCTATCATTGTACAGCACTTTATTCAACTTTGGTTGTTTTTTAAATGTGGTATAAATAAATTTGACTTGATTAGACATTAATAGACTTTTTTATATATTGAATAAATATACAGTTGAAACCAGATATTTACGTAAACTTCAGGGAAAAAAACACAAACTATGTTTCTTTACTGTCAAAGATTAAATCAGAGTAAACTTTTTCTGTTTTAGATCAATAAATATTAACATTTTTCGTGCATTTGATAAATAGCAGAACCAAGCGAGGGAGAACCAAGCGAGTTTCTTTTTTTAATACTTAAAAAAAATTACATACACTTCCTAGGTATTTGGTGGAATTGCCCTGAAACTGTTTCACTTGGGCCAAACGTTTCAGGTATCCTTCCACAAGCTTTCTACAATAGTTTGCTGGAAATGTGACCCACTCCTTTTGACAGAACTGGTGTAACTGGGTCAGGTTTGTAGGCCTTCTTGCTCGCACTCAACTTTTCAGTGCTGCCAACAAATTTTCTATGGGATTGAGATCAGGGCTTTGTGATGGCCACTCCAATACCTTGACTTTGTTGTCCTTAGCCACTTTGTAACTAATTTGGAGATATGCTTGGAGTCATTGTCCATTTGGAAGACCCATTTGCGCCCGAGCTTTAACTTCCTGGCTGATGTCTTCAGATGTTGTGTATCCACATAATTTTCTTTTCTCATGATGCCATCTATTTTCTGAAGTGTACCAGACCCTTCTGCAGCTACCACAACATCATACTACCACCCCCATACTTCACAGTTGGGGGTCTGAGGCTTTTCCCTCCAAATATACCGTTTATCATTATGGCCGAACAGTTAAATTTTTGTTGTCAGACCACAGGACAGAAATTAAGATTTATGTCTTCATGTGCAGTTGCAAACTGTAGTCTGGCTTTTTTCTATTGTGGTTTTGATGTAATGGCTTTTTCCTCCCAGAGTAACTTTCACCTCATGGTGGTATAGGACTCGTTTTACTATGACACTATTAAAACCAGTTACAGCCAGTATCTTCACAAGGTCTTTTGCTCTCTTTTGCTTTTCTTTTTGTTTAAAGACACAATAAACTTACATATACAAGTGTATGTATACTTCTGATAAAAGTGATAAAAATACATAAAAATATGTTAATGTTTATTGATCTAAAACAAAACAAGTTTACTTTTATTTAATGTTTGACAATAAAAAAAATGTTTAGTTTTTTTCTAAAGTGTTTGTGAATATCTGGTCTGAACTGCAGTATATAAATACTATATAAAAACATAAGTATATTCAGAGACTTATCTCTGAGTGCTCACACTCAAGCACAGAGTAAACTCAATAAAAAAGTATTTCTTATCTTTCTCAAATCAAAAACTCTTACTGACAGTTGAAAACAACAGCCAAATGTATTAGATTTTCTTTTTTGGGGGGGGTTTGTTAAATTAACTAACAAAAACTTTCCAGGACAAACTATAGCCCCTGAATACCTAACCAAATTCATATGTTTCAAACAGATAGAACTGTGTTTGTCTAGGTGTGTATTAGTGTGTGTGTTTGTGTGTGTGATGTGTGGTTAACAAAACTGAAGATCAGAGTGCACTGCCGGAAATAAACAGTAGGTTTCATAAGACTTCATGCTTATAGGTGCCACAGCACATATATCCGATAAGTCAAAAAAAGAACGACACTTGACAAAACTGAAAAAAATATAACTATGGATTAAAGAAATTGATAAAAAATAAATCAGTCAACAAAAATGTCTGTGTTATATACCTCGCTGAAATAGCGCTTCATGTACTTGTATAGCTCTCGCAGTGCTGCAGATTCATTGAACTCATTCTCATGTTTCTGGATCACATGAAACATGTAATAGTACATGTTAGCACAAAAATAACATTTTTCCAATTAGCTTTTTGCATGTGTGTTGCAGACCTTTGACTCTTCTTGCAGAAACACTTTAAAGTCCTGACTGCTGCCAGACGGCTGATTCCTCACCAGCTTGTAGTACATCTTCACTTCCTGTTTATATTGAGGAATGTCTTTTGCATATAGAAGCTTATTGGTTGGTGCATGCTGTGTTGACAAAAAGATGGAAAGAAACAAGAAGGATATCATCATGCTAAAAGGTTAATTTCTATTATACAGGCTTCTACAGTTCAATATACTGGCTTTACATGGAATTTGCATTAGTCCTTAATACCTTAACACTATCTTATGAGCTCTCCTTCTTGTCAACTGCTGTTTTGTATAGTGTGTATAGCAGCATTAAGCAAAATTCCTGCAAGAGGGTGCAAGAAAAAAGTGCAAAAGGAAGCTCTGTGGGGATGGGGAAGGAATGCTTGGTTTCTAGGGGCTAATGAAACTATATTGCAAAAATGTCATTGACAGACATTGACCGATGTTGCAACACAAAGTGTATGGAAAAGAAAGAAATGTCTCTATGTATCCTCTAAGGAAGCAAACAGAGTTTTCCAGGTAATGAATAAGGAAGCATAAGTATTAACTTTTAGAACTGTGTTTGTGACAACCATATACAGTACACTGTATATAGCTAGCTTACATATTTAGAGGATGAAAAGCTGCACAGTGATGCAGGAGCAGGTCCTACACACCCTGATTGCTTTTCAAAAACATTTTGTCAAAAACATTTCACTAGACAAAAGGCAGAGTGAGTTCTGTCCGTTAAAATCAAGTGGGTATGGCCCAATGTTTTGCTTTTTTTTTTTTTTTGCCGTTGCAAGCCGCTGGTTTTCAAGTAGTTTGTTTCTCTGAAATGCTACAAATGTGCATTTTGCCTCTTAATAACAAATAGAACAAAGCCATGTCTTTCTTGAAAGTACACACAGTGGATATAGAAAAGAATCACCCCCTTTAAACTAATCACATTTTATTTTTTAGCCTAAAATTAAGATGAACACAGTTTTTTGTTTTATCCAGCTCTATTTACTCAGTGCAACTTTTAATATCACTGATTTGGAAAAGGATCACTCCCCTTTTAAAAAATTTAATCAGGTGAAACTAATCACCCTCTCAATGGCACACAAAGCTTTGCAGAACTGCTCAAGTTAAGTTAAAAGTAATGGTGATCATTTGTGGACTGCAGTCTTCAAGTTATTCCACAGATTTTTAATGGGGTTTAAGTCTGGGCTCTGACTAGGCCATGCATGGACATTCACCTTCAATGGGAAGAAGGTTTACCTTCTAACATGACAGTAACCCAAAGCACACAGCAAAACTGACCACACTTTGGTTGAAGGAAAACAGTGACCCAAAGCTGTGTGCTTTGGGTCACTGTCATGTTAGAAGGTAAACCTTCTTCCCATTGACAACTTTTGGCAGAGGACAGCAGATTTTCTTTAGGATTTGACAGTATTTTGCCCCATCCATTTTTCCTTCTATCCTGATAACTGCTCCAGTCCTTGCTGCAGAGAAACACCCCTATAACCGGATATTACAACCTCCATGTTTTCCTGTAAGAACGGTGTTATTTGGATAGCGCGCTGTATCAGATTTTTTTGTATCCATCTCCTGTCTTGTGGCTCTCACAACTTTACCCCAGAGATCTTTTGACAGTGCTTTGCCACACATAGTTGATTGTTTGCTTCAGTTGCACTACCAGGGACTGAAATGCTCCAGCTTTTCATGCTGAGCTAGTCAAAATGACCACAGCTCACCACATTTGAAAGTCAAATTGCTTTATGTGCCATTGGGAAGGTGATTAGCTTCACATAATTTAGTTTACAAATTATTTTTAGAAGGGGATGATCCTATTCCAACTCTTATTCTGTTTTTTTTTTTTTTCTGACATGTTGGTATGAT